>JABXWE010057688.1:0-14859 GCA_014611495.1 Limonius californicus | reverse complement strand
TATATATATATATATATGTATATACCTCGCAGTAGGTGTTATGAAGTATATCCAAAAAATGGTAATGTAATGTTGTCATTCCGAGAGGTGGCTTGACAAATATTACCATCAAAGAGACATATTTTATTTTTTCTGTTTTTTATGTGTTTTATTAGGTCATACTTTTCTTTTCTCCCAATTTGCAAACGTGCGCAGAATGCGTAAGTATATTTGACAGTAATTTGCTATTTTACCGTATAAACCCAAAAAACATGTGGGTTTATCATTCGTGATTTAGATTCTACTTTCCTTTCTATTTCGAGGGAATTCTGACGTTTTCAACCTCGTTTCCAACTTCGTTACGTGGATTTGCGGAACTGCGTTAGACGTTTGCAATTTTGCTCATATTTAAAAAGGGGTTGTGATCAGAATGCCTCTTTCAGTAATTCTCAGCTTTTCTGCCTCGCGCTATCGACCCGGAGCTCGCAGGAAAGCACAGACGCCGAGTTGTTGAATTATTTTATCGAGGTATACATACAATCACATCTGAAATGGGATGTATTTCACTTCATTGATTTTTCTTATTTTCATGTGGAAGCGAACGAATTAGGTAAGACGAAAAACAAAAATTGCTTTCTTTACGCATTCTTTCATGCAAAACATGAGGCAGGGCTGAGCTTAGCGTAGGGATTTCTATTTTGTCCTCATGGTGTGTTTTATTGGGTTTATCGCAACAAAAATGTTGAATTGGCAATCCCTTCGAAAATCGCCTTAAACAATATCTGAGTTTCTTTTCCTTTTTCAGAAGTTTAAAAATGAACTGAGAGCTGTTTTCCGCGCATTCACTTTAAATCAGATTTGTTTCAATTCAAAAGTATTTTACTGTTTATTGCTTTAACCAAACGACAAAATAAACTGGTCAGAAGATCATCTACAGATAATTACTATTAAATAGTTAAATAAACCTTGATAATCAGTCTAGAAAAGTTACAAAGGAAATCGATGAACGTGGTAGGATACATTTTGCAATATGACAAGCTTCAAAATTCTAACTCGCGCTATTTTCAGACATACTAACATGTGAATTATAATTTATCACCTAATTTTTCTTTTGAATACCGTTGTATTGAACTTGAAATTTTCTAAAATGTGTAACATACGTCGGAGTAAATTTTCGTTAGTTAGTTGTAAATAGTTACGTAATCAATGATGAGAATCCTTCTATCAGGACATTTAATCAATATTCTGACCCATCTAGGAGAAACATTATTTATAATTTCCCATAATTTAGAGATCGCACAATAATTTATAAATATGTTGACTTTATATAATAATAAATATAATACGCAAGGTCTATTAACTACTCCAGATTATTAATTGTTGAATCGTCAAAATATAATAGAAAAATTGTGGTAGCTTGATTTTTTAGCCTGAAAAATTCAATTAAACGAAACACTGGATTTGATTAAGAAGAACAAAAGTACGAAAATTTGTTTACCATTTTTACTTTTTCAAGAAGTTCTCCTAGTCAGCAAGTTTTTCGATAAGTGACTGGCTGTAAAAACAAAGTAAGCTCTTTGTTTAAGCGTTTCAGTTTGTAACATTTACTACAATTATTTAACAGTAGCAAATGAGCAGTTCATTTACTGAGATTGGTTCTTGCTCTTTCGTCTTTCGAACGTAATCAAAGCGAGCACTGGAATTGCTCGACAACCTTGAACGGATTATTTACGAGTTCTTTAAAAGCGCTTGTTCATTAATGACACATAAGCAGCCTTAAGGGACTACTAAAGTGCCTCAAAATAAACTAAAATTAGTCTCTTCTCTTAAAACTTAGCTGCCTTTATAGGCAAGTGTTCCACTGCAGACAACATATCCAACATTAAAACATAAGATGAAATAATTATTGCAAAATCATAAGAAATGATAATAAAAAACTACCAGAAGTAGCTGCAAAATTACAGTGAAACTGTTCAATCAACGATGAAACGAACCTACGTCTATGATATATGTGGACTTAATTTAGTGAACTTTTTGACATTTACAAACCACCAGCTATTAAGAATATAATACACACAACCGTAATGTTAAGTATTATCTATATGTATGTCTTTTACATTGGCTGCAGTTCGCTTTCCAGCATTCAGGCCGCCTGGCCCGGAAGGGACAGGGTAACCAATATAGTGGTTTCTCCATATAACAAGTTACATTTAATTGTTGATTGCCAGGTTGGTGTAAGATCCTCGTAATATGTCTAGCTACCACTACGCTGGAGTGTTTGTTCCGTATAAATTTCTTTATTATTTAATGTAAACAAAGAAGTACGCAAAACGACCCCCCAATACGTTAAACTCTCTAACTCATAATAAATAGAAACACTCAAATTATAATCTGTTATAACCTAGAAAAATAATTAAGCATGTTTTACCTCCTGTAACCATGTTTTTAATGTCAAGAAAAGTAATGTGCATTTTTAGAGGATCGGCGTTGCCCTGCGGACTTCTTTATTTAGTATGATCTGAATAATGTTATTTTTTTAGATGTGTAAACTCCAATATCCTGATACCTAGACAACTTAAGGCAGCTTATGAACCATTAATTATTAAACATTTTGCAACAACTATTAAAGAATCCGTCCAGATCTATCAAGCAATTCAAACGCTTTCGTTGACTAGGATCGAAACAGTTTAAGAAACTTATATGAAGATGATCTTTACGGATGTTAAGTAATGCATTTAGAAATAAATATCGTATCTTCTACAATAATACATAATTTTAGGAACTGAACAATACTTGTATACCCATAGGATAATTGCAATTAATGTTACACACTTGCTGACGTAAGTAAATACATTCATTTTGTTTCCCACCGTGAAAGTATTGTTGATCATAGTGTATAAAGGAAGATATTTTATCATCGATTGTGGAACACATGCGAAAATTCCCGGAATATCACGTATTATATTACAGCCGTTTACGATTTGTTGACGCAGAGCATCTACGTCTTTAACGGGGGTTGAAGCTCCAGGATTTAGGCTCACGCCAAACATAAAAAATCTAGCGGCTTTAAACCAGGCGAACGCGGAGGCCACGCAGGTTACCTTTACCTATCCATCGCTCACTAGACTTATCGTTAAGGAACTGTCTTGCTACAAGACTAAAATGTGAAGATGTCCCGTCTTGCATAACCCCATGCGTTGCGTTTGGCTAGTGGAACATTCTCTAATAATTTTCGTAAATAATTGTCCAAAAATTGTTGGTAAATATTGTCCGTTAATCTGTTAAGCAAAAAGTGCGGTCTTATTAGTTCATCACCAACAATACCAATCCATACGTAGACTTTGAGCTGCTGTTAGTGTCTCCTTGGTATAAAACCATAAGGATTTTCTTCCGCCCATAGATGGTGGTTATGGAAGTTGATTATGTCGTTTCTGTTGTCATTAATAAAATTAGGACCCATAGCATTTTTTGTAAAAACCAAGCGTTGGTCCATAATCATCCGAAGGCAGACGCTGAAGTAGGTAACGATGCAGAAGTAGATTTTGAAATACCCCACAGTAATGGGTACGAAATTTGTAGAGGATTATTTACTCCTCTTGTGCTAAATAGAAGGATCCTCGGCGACATGATTCAAAATTTTTTCTCCACGAGGTGCTAAAGTTGCTCTAGACCTACTCCCATTCACAGTCTCCATCACGAATGTTCCTCTTTCTCGAAGAGGACGGTCAATGGACACAATAATGTTTCTGTTTGGTTGCCTTCGATTAGGAATTAATTAATCATAAAGCCGTTTAGCTGCCAATGGATTAGTGCACGTCCATACATTAAATACATACCTGCTAATTCTGCGTTTGTACAAGAAACGTTTATGATTTAAAAACCACTAACAAGAGCTAATACTAAATTAAGATAATATATAAGTATACAAATGTAAATTACAACAATAAGGGAATATGTGAGTATTAACAAATAAATGCAAAAAGATGGAAACCTAATAGGCGGAGAAAGGGAGATCCTACAAAGGTGGGCCGAATATGTCAAAGAACAACTTAACGACAATGCTAATATACAATAGGGGGACAGGAGTGATGGTGTAGACGACGATGAGAATGCAATTGAGAATGAGAATATAGAACAACGTGGCGACCACCATATAATTATTGAGCCCCCAACAAGGGAAGAAGTTGGGACACAAATTAAAAAACAAAAAAATCATAAGGCACCTGGGGAAGATAGAATAAGCGCAGAACTACTGAAAAACGACGGAGAGCAGTTACTAATAAAAATGCATGAACTAATAAATGGAATTTGGACGCAAGAAATAATGCCAATCGAATGGAGCAAGGCTATGATATGCCCGCTGTTCAAAAAGGGCGATAAGCTTTTATGCTACAACAACAGAGGCATATCATTATTAAATATATCATACAAAATACTTGCAGCAGTAATAGCCAAAAAGTTACAACCCCATGCAGAGGAAGCCCTAGGAGAATACCAAAGTGGTTTCCGAAAAGATAGGTCAACTACCGACCATATTTACAGTAAAAGGATGATACTAGAGAAGTACTACGAATACAACACAGATGTACATCAATATACCGATTTCAAACAAGCATATGATAGCATCAACAGAGATTATTTGGAAGACACACTTAAAGAACTTATTATACCAGGAAAATTGATAAGTCTAATAATGATGACGCTTGCACATACCCGAAGCAAAGTGAAAATGGGGACAGACCTATTGCAAGAGTTTGAAGTAAATCAAGGTGTGAGACAGGGTCACCCTCTGTCCTCTACTTTATTTAATCTAGTCCTAGAAAAATGCATGAGAGCAATTACGGGAAACCCTGGTGGGACCCTTTTCAACAGGTCCTGTCAGCATTTGGCTTACGCAGACGACGTAGCCATCCTATCAAGAACGTGGGAAGCACTCAGTACAGCCTTCTTAGAGTTAGAAGAAGAAGCAGAAAAGGCTGCTCTTAAAATAAACAAAGAGAAAACCAAATACATGTGCATGCGAAGAGATGGCGAACAACAGTTACAAAATATACAAATAAACAGCTATGTATTTGAAGAAGTAGAATGTTTTAAGTACCTAGACAGTGCCTTGACCAAACAAAATGACACCAAGGAAGATATAAAGGTTAGAATAGCGACAGGAAACAGAAGTTACTACGCACCGTCTTAAAATCTAAAAATATATCTAGAACTGCAAAAGTTAAAATATCTAAAATCATAATAAAACCCACAGTCACATATGCTTCAGAAACATGGGTACTTATGGCAGAAGATAAGCCTAAATTGGAGCCATTCGAAAGAAAGCTGCTGTAAAAGATATATGGACCAATCACGAAGGGAATATATGGAGAGTACGAAGAAACCAGGAGATAAGAGACCTGTATAACGAACCCAGCATAATAAACACCATAAAAAGCCAAAAGATTGCGGTGGCTAGGGCAAGTGGTGCGCATGGGAGAAGGAAGATTTCCAAAAAAAGCAAACCAATCGAGAGTAGAGGGGGGAGGCGAAGAAGAGGTAGGCCGAGGAAGAGATGGGGTGACGAAGTGGAAGAAGACCTCAGAAAACTAAATGTCAAGAGATGGAGGACGAAGGTGCTAGAGAGAAGGGAGTGGAAAGCCGTGGTTGAGCAGGCCAAGGTCCTAAACAGGCTGTAGAACCAAGGAGGAAGGAACAATTAAATAATATGCCTCAGAACAGTTGATAATTACCTGCGTCAAAAACATTTTTTTTAAACAAAATCCGAAACGGTTCCTTTCCGGACATGGTATGTTGGTATTTTTTTGCTTGTAGTGTATTCCCCAAATATTGTCTCCTACTTTTCGAGCACCCTATATGCAGCAAGATGGTTGTTCATACTACACATTCTGTGAAGTTTATTTCAAAAACAAGCTCCCTATTGATGTATTTTGCCCGGAGTAGAAACCAAAAAAATATAATATAATATTTAAAGGAAGAACGAAATAATACAGCTAACAGTAATTATAAAAATTGGGTTTTCTTAATTTATACGAAAATAAACTTTTATATTGATAATTCTTTATATAGATGTATTTAAACCTAATTCTTTCATAATAATAAAAAACATAAAAAAGCAAAAAAAAAACAAGTTATTATTATGTAACTACACATCAAAGACGTACGAAGAACATCTGTCGAGTGCATTTCATCAGCTGCGGTTGAAGTGAAACCCGACTCCTTTACACCGAGTGGGCAATGCCGCCACGTACCAGCATTCGCGAATATCATAATTACTTTGCGTAAAAATAGGGAGTGGTTGGAAATGGAGATAGGAATAAAAGACCCACGCGCAAACACTGGGGAACCACTATTCCATGAAGAGGATCGTATGAAAGAAAAGACCTTTAGAGAAAAGAACAGTCGAAATGGGATAGGGATGCTTAAAGTGGAAAAGTGCAATTTCTAGGTAAGAGGAGATAGTTATAACGGCTTTAGTTAACATTGTTTGCCCAAAATCTGCTAGAAAGTGTGCTTTCATGCATATAGCTGGAGTGCATAGTAAACTCGTCTTGACTACCATATAGGAGTCCATTGCTGTTCTTTCTATAAAAATAACACAAATTAGTAGAAGTTCGTTAAAGCAGAGAAGTGGGAAGTTAAACATGTAGGAAAAAATATTTATTTGGTGAATTTGTTTGGCAAATCAGGAGGTATTCGTCCTCGGCGTAAAAGAAATATTATAATATTGCTCTTCCCAGCTCAAGTACTAATATTTGTGACTCCAACCGCTTCCTGTTACGTACGGTGTCAAAAACCAGGCTCTGCTTTGCAGACAATTAATTACTTCGTTTTTTCTACCTGTAATGGAATTTGCACTATTCAAGGAACTATCGGCTAAGACTCCTTAAAGACTTTAATAAAATTACTAGTGTCTAGAACATCTTCATTTAAAATTAGTTCAACTATGAATATTCCTAAGAGTTCAATAATCTACCCTTTTCCTAACATGATGAGGTAGTTTAATTACCAAAAATAAAAATAAACAAAATTTAGTTACTGTGAAAATGACAAGACTCTAAATTTAGAAGTACATACAGCTCGTTTAATAATAACAGCAGCTAATATTTTTTTGAGTCATTCACGATAACATTTCCAGACGTTAACGTTCCTTTAACGCTTTCTCTAAATTAAACTGTATGCCGAAAGAAAGCGCAAATTGGGAGTGTTTGCAGTCGAATCGTTTGCTCCAAAATTGCGAACGTTGACAAAATGGAAATTAATGATGTTTTGCCTCCAGTTTCAATCAAGGACGCAATATTTAAAACGGCTTTAATAAATTTATAATAAATTCTACACGCAAGCGTATTTGAACAAGGAATTTTAATTTCCAACCTAGAAGCAGTAAAAAACATGTATCTAAAAAATTAATTCAATTTTTTATAATATACTGGGAGCGACGCATGAGTGTTCCACCAGATTGTTAGCTTCTATCCGTAGTGAAAAAGGTAGTGGAATCGTAATCGGTAGGCTGGAAGTATACGTAAGCAATATCGACCTTGAAACTGACATTGCATATTGGAATAGTTTTACCTATTGTATTTGCGTTGACACTGATCAGTGAATGATGAAAGTGTAGTTAAAAGTTCATAACACCAATGCTAACTATCAAAGCGTGAAACCTAAATTCACAAGAATTTGAGCTTATGTGTCAGCTTGCAGAAGCTAGGTTTTAGTTGGCTTACAGTATAACAGTTTTACCGGTTGTATTTGCGTTGACATAAAATTGCTTCAAGGAATGATGAAATTATAGGGCAGAGCTTCAAGAAGCTTTATTTTGACTGGCTTATATTGTGGCAGTTTTGCCTGTTGTATTTGTGTTGAACGGATCAATGAATAACGAAATTATAGTTAAAAACTTGTAAATACTGAACACCCATAACAAAACGTGAGACCCAAATTCACAAGAATTTGAGGTTATGTGCCAGCTTGAAGAAGCTTGGTTTTAGTTGGATTACAGTATAACAGTGTTGCAGTTATATCTGCTGTATGTGCGTTGACATAACATAGCTTCAATGAATGATGAGACTATAACTAAAAGGTCGTAAATACTGAACACCAATGCCAGCTATCAAAGCGTGAGACCTAAATTCAGAAAATATTGGGGTTATGTGCCAGCTTGAAGAATCTTTGTTTTAGTTGGCTTAAATTGTTGCAGTTTTACCGGTTGTATGTGTGTTAACATAAAATAGCTTCAATGAATGATGAGATTATAGGTAAACGCTCGTAAATACTAGACACTAATGCTAGCTATCAAAGCGTGATACCTAAATTCACAACAATTTGAGGTTATGTGCTAGCTTGAAGAATCTTTGTTTTAGTTGGCTTATATTGTTGCCGTTTTACCTGTTGTATGTGCATTAACCTAAAATAGCTTCAGTGAATCATGAGATTGTGGGCAAAAGCTCGTAAATACTAAACACTAATGTTAGCTATCAAAGCGTGAAGCCCAAATTCACAAAAGTTTGAGGTTATGTGTGAGCTTGAAGAAGCTTTGTTCTAGTTGGTGTATATTGTGGCAGTTTTTCTTGTTGTATTTGCCTTGAGACCGATTAATGAATGATGAAACTGTATATAAAAGCTCTTATATAGTGAATACCAATGCTAGCTATCAAAGCTTCAGACTCAATTTCACAAGAATTTGAGGTTATGTGTCAGCTTGAAGAAGCTTTGTTTTACTTGGCTTATATTGTTGCAGTTTTACCTGTTGTATGTGTGTTAACATAAAATAGCTTCAATGAATGATGAGATCGTAGGTGAAAGCTCGTAAATACTAGACACTAATGCTAGCTATCAATGCGTGATACCCAAATTCACAAAAATTTGAGGTTATGTGCTAGCATGAAGAATCTTTGTTTTAGTTGGCTTATATTGTTGCAGTTTTACCTGTTGTATGTGCGTTAACATAAAATAGCTTCAATGAATGATGAGATTATAGGCGAAAGCTCGTAAATACTAGACAGTAATGCTAGCTATCAAAGCGTGATACCCAAATTCACAAAAATTTGAGGTTATGTCAGCTAGAAGAAGCTTTGTTTTAGTTGGTTTATATTGTGGCAGTTTTACCTGTTGTATGTGCTTTGACATAAAATAGCTTCAATGAATGATGAAATTATAGGTAAGAGCTTGTAAATACTAGGCACCAATGTGAGCTGCCAAAGCGTGGTACCCAAATTCACACAAAATTGAAGTTATGTGTTAGCTTGTAGAAGCTTTGTTTTGGTTAGGCTTATATTGTTGCAGTTGTATTGTATTGTATTGTACTAGTTGTATTTGCGTTGACATAAAATAGCTTCAATGAATAATGAAATTATAGGTAAGAGCTTGTGAATACTGGGTACCACTGCTGGCTATTAAAGAGTAGGACCAGGAGTGACTCAAGTTCACAAAAATTTGAGTTTATGTGTCAGTTTACAGAAGCTTTGTTTTGCTTGGCTGCATTTAGTGGGGTAACTAAGTTAAATCCATAAATTTAAATATAGCACGACTTTCCTTCTTAAAAGTTACAAAATATAGATTTAATGTTTTTTTTTGTTACATTCAATTTTTGTAATAATTATAAAGTGGCGAAAAAATATTTAAAAAAGCTTTAATAAGACTGTCCATCCGCATAGAAAGAATAATAATCAAGTTGACGAAATTACTTTTCCGGGGTATCGAGAAAGTACCACGAAGGTGTATGAACAGTGGTTTAATTAATAAATTCGTTAATGGGGTCTCGTAACAGCAAGTTGCGGCTCCTTTGTGATATTTCCGTAATTTTGACTTCGGGACAATGAAATCTAAAACATTGCAATGCGGTTTCGTTGTTTCTCTACATTTTAAATGGCTTTTATACATGATTAAAACAACCTTCTGATTATTTTTTCAGAGGCTTTTATTTAAACTGTCATGTAGATTTAGATAAAACCCGAGCCCTTTAACCTCAAAATGTAGGGTTTTTATTGTAAAGGAAAATAACCCCTGGCATTTGGATTAAGTGCGGCCTAATAAAGTTGTATTGCTGAAATGGAGCCACACTCAGTACCTGATTATGGGATTAACAGTTCGATATTGACAACCGCTCTAACAAAATTATGAGTGGGCGCATTAAAAGCCAATTTAACACTTCACTTATTAACAGAATACTATTCAGTCTTGTTTTCTATATCAAACGCGTTCGATGCGAGCCTTTTCCTTATTTGTGTAAAATTTCTGCTTGTAGTTCTGTGTAGGGGTTAGTTAAAACGTGGAAAGAATGTAAATATAATATAATCAGAAATCATTCTGTGCAATCATTAAATGTTTCATGTATCTAAGATCCAACTAGTGTTTCGGATTTAAACTGTTCAGATGCAAATACAATCACGCTTATTTTAGATTGAATATCCTATGACATCGGCTGACGAGATGGCATGAGACTATGCCACGTAATGTGCCCTTCCGGGTAAATTCGACTGCCTTACACCGGAATTCTTGCACTACTGTTCCGCAGTAAAACATTTCTTCTGCATCCGAACACGTTCAATAACGAAGGCAAAACACAACTAAATTTTTAATGCTTATGTTTAGTCACTCTGGTTATATTAGTAAACGTTTTCAAAGCACGTATAGTCGTCGGCTAACGAGAGTGCATGAGGGGGCTGGAGTAAGGAGATTGCACTTTTTAGAAGGAAGCGTAATAGTAAGCAGTCTACTAGCTGCTTTAATAACATTTACTACTACAGTCTGGCTCATTCTTCAGCTTTGAAATGCAGCTTACGGATTCCCGTATCCAGTGGCCTGAAGGACGCCGTTAACTACATTCCTCGACCATGCACGCCGACCACTATAGCAGACGCTGCACGTTAATTTACGGTTTATGCTTCCTCCAGAAATGAAATCGCTGTATTTCAGTTTCCTCATGCCATCTCGTCAGCCGAGGACTGTGAAAACACCAACATTAAACAGTAACGTAATGTTTTTAATATATACGTTTGATGCTGGCGTTTCTTGCTAACCCTATACTGTGTATATTATTTGGACTGGAATATGGGAGTTTAACATAGCAAAGACAAGCATTTTATTGATATTATACTGTTGGATTAATATTGCTGTTGCCATTACTAATAACTGTAAATGGAAAGACATTTTCCCACATTGTTGATATACATGTGCCTTGTCTAGCTCCTACTTGCTAGGCTAATGCCGCAATGCACAGCTATTGTCTGAAGCGCCTACGTCGACATTATTTGAAGTACACAGTTAGTATTAATAATTCATACAATCCTATTTGTGATAATTTAGAAGTAATATGTTCAATCCTGGCCGAGGTCGTTCAGATTTTTGTACTGAAGGAAAATCTGAAAGTGCGTCTTCTGAAGTAAAGCCGTAGGTCCCGTGCCACTGCGATGTGTGACACGTTAAACATCACTATTACGATTGGAACTACTCCATTTACGCAAAATTCATAGTTAGGATGTACAATGGGCCAAGTATAGCCTCAGTACAAAGAGATGCTTGGAAAACCGTGTTTTAAATCTCCCTCGATCAAAAACAACATCAATACTCTAGTTGCTAAGCTGCTGCGGCAGTGCACAGCTGGTGCCTGAAGCGCCTACATCGACATATTTTTAATTACACTGTTAGTACTTAATAAGTCATACAATCCTATTTGTGATAATTTGGCAATAATAGGTTCGATCCTGGCCGAGGTCGTTTAGAAAATCTGAAAGTGCGTCTTCTGTCGGATAAGAAGTAAAGCCGTAGGTCCCTTGCCACTGTGCTGTGTGACACGTTAAACATCACTATTACAATTGGAACTATTCCAGATAAGCAAAATTCATAGTTAGGATGTACAATGGGCGAAGTATAGCCTCAGTACAAAGAGATGCTTGGAAAACCGTGTCTTAAATTTCCCTCAATCAAAAACAACAATACTGTAGTTGCTAAGCTGCTGCAGCAGTGCACAGCTGGTGCCTGAAGCGCCTACGTCTACATATTTTTAATTGCACCGTTAGTACTTGATAATTCATACAATCCTATTTGTGATAATTTGGAAATAATAGGTTCGATCCTGGCTGAGGTCGTTGAGATTTTTTTAGCGGGGAAAAATCTGAAAGTGAACCTTCTGTCGGATAAGAAGTAAAGCCCTAGGTCCTGTTCCTCAGCAATGTATGAAACTTTAGAAACACTGATGTTGGAATGATCCCAGATAAACAAAATTCATAGTTAGGGTGTACAATAAGCCAAGTATGGCCTCAGTAGAAAGAAATGCTTGGAAACCCTGTCCTAGATCTCGCTCAATCAAACAACAATAACAACAATATGCTAGTTGTTGCGGCTGTGCAGTTGGTGTCGAAGCGCCTACCTTGACATATTTCTAATTACACTGTTACAACTAAATAATTAATTTAGAACCCTTTCCACGATAATTGGAAATAAGTAAGTGTGACGTGATACAAAATTTTGCCATTATAGGTGATTTTGAGTATCAGGATTTATCCAAGTACCTGATATACAAGTTAGTCGTATTCGTGCATTAAGCCCATTCAAATTCAAATGATATACAAGGTATAGGTCATTAATACTTTAAACCTACTTGACTTTTAATAGCTGTTTAAAATTGTATTGCATCGTAGGGCTTGCTAATTAATAATTACAGTAAATGTGTTTGCAAAAAAGCGTAGTATTAATTCTATAGTCTAACGGCATATATGGGTTCTAAAGTGATATTTTGCGTCTGACCTGCACTGAACTTCATTCAGAATGTTATAATGTTATCGAATTACAGACAAATAATCCATTTCTATGCTTTGAAGTTCCGGTGTGATATTAACATAGCTATAATAGCATACACTCCACAGAAACATTAAACTACACAGAACAAAAGAGATAGGAAGGGAAGATTCCTTATAGGATACAGTTACACGAACCTGCTACTATAGGGAATAGAAAACGCATTGTACGGGTTTGTTTAATTAAGTTTTGATGTTTGCTATGTCTTTATAATGAAATACACTTCTAGAATATTGAGAGAGGCGTTTTACATGTTTTCTTGAAATATTTTCTCCGAATTAATTAATTTGATAAAGATTGACCTTCTCTTTTTGCGCGTCTTTCTGCTTTTACATCCAATAACCTGAAATATTATCATTTAACGAACTCATCAAAACAACTCTATAAACGCTAAGGTACAAGGCATGGTTTTCCATGGTAAAATCATCGAACAAAAATTAATTTAAAAATGTTTTCTACGGGTTCGTTTTAATTAAGTTCTCACATTTCGTCCAGTACCAGTTTTTTTGAGACCTGTATAATATGATTAGTATTTTTTGTACTTTTCAGGGATTTATTTATTTACAAAAATTAATTTTCGTAGATGTTCTTAACATAATTTAAATTCTGATATAAACGCAAAACATTACATTGTAAAACTGTAACAACGTGTCCCCTAGAAGGTTTTTCTTCCTAATGCAGTGATTTTTGGATTTTATGATAAGAAGAAAAATTATTCAACTTCGATTGCTGTAAGCTAGTTCGAGGGGTAAAACGTGACGGTTTGGTTATGGGCAGTTTACATAAAAACGCCTTTCAGCGCAATATATGTATATCTGGGGAGTCGTAGTGCACGTATTATCGAAGTGGGTGTTAGATTTTTTGGGAAGGAAAGTTTGTGTTTGTGCTACTTTTCCGCATATGTGTTTTTCACGGGGAGATATTTGAGAATTTCCTTTATTAAATTTAAACATTCTGGATACTTTTTTAATACAGTATTTATCAGTTTTATTGATTAGAGAACCAATCCTACAAAAGGAAATAGAAATTTAATAGACATACATACAATCAAGATATGAATTAACGATTTTTCAGTTATGAAACTTAAGTAACTGCTGAAGTACACCGTCCTACAAAAGTTCATGGTAATTTAAAAACATAAAAATACACTGATTGTTACATGTAAAATAAAAAGTTGTGATTTCCTGCGAAACTGGAAGTGACAGGTAGGTTAGTAATAAAAGCAACACGTTTCGTATTCATAACAGTAATTCTGTCCCTGTGCTAAAATAGCTTTCATTTTATTTTTTATAAATACAAATACAATAAACATATATACAATATATTTTTGTATGAAAACAAATTATCTTTTGTTGCTGTACTTCGTGTTGCTGAATTTCAGCGCAGTTTTCATTTTATGTTTTTACATTAAGCTATTATGAAATTGGATGCCATTTAGGAGATTTTAACTGTATTGTCAATTTTGTTAATTATGTGTGCATGTTCAAAATTAAGAAATAAACAACAAAAGTTTTTCTGTTTATTGGCAACATTGTCAGCTTTTTAAAGCTTCCTAAATGAAATTAATAAATAATTACACACACCATTCCCTAAATGTGAAGGAGATCCTTGCTAGAGTACAAGAGTTTGTAATAATTTCAGCAATTATTGTAAAACTTGTAACCATTACAACAGTTTTGAATCTGTTCAATCAGGCCAAGTAGAATTTCTCATATTTCGGTTTGTATGTATAGGTTTCTAACAAAAAATACTTATTTGTAGTTGTATATTAATTTTAGTATTTAACGTTAGTTGATATTTACATTAACTTACATTCTGTCACGCCTACGATCTTTTCTATATACAAAATATTGGTTGAGGTGCAAAATCAAACTAGCAACTACGCCTCTGCTTAGGTAGGAAATTAACAATGTTTGACAGACGTTAGCATCCCGGAAACCCAATCGAAGAAGGGGTAGGTTCCAAGCAATTAATTTATAGGCGCTACCAACTTATAATTTACTAACATCGTCCGAGGTGGAAAATGGGAAGTTGGACCCCAAGATAGTAATCACCTACCTTTATGTCCCCTATCTGTCCTGAGGT
>JABXWE010057687.1:0-13648 GCA_014611495.1 Limonius californicus | reverse complement strand
TTATCAATCTATTAATCTCCTCCTCTAACTTAGATTTTAAAGCAAATGGTACAGGACGTGGATTAAAATATGTTGGCACTGCATTACTGTTTAATTTGAGGCTAATTGCACCCTTTGTAAATGTTCCTAAACCTTCTCTAAAAATTTCAGAATGTCCCTGTAATAACTGTGGAAGACTTAGTGTTACATTATATTTATCCACTACATATCTAATTTCCGTAATTCCTAGATTCAACATATCCAATCCATTTCTACCTATTAATGGTGGGCCACCATTTTTAATCACATACGTTTTCAAAATGTAATTGTGACCTTGGTATGCAATATTTAAATCTAAATACCCAATGGGTTTACATGTTACACCAACATAATCCGAAAGTACTAAATCACTTGCCCTCTGCTTTTTATTATAAAAATATCGAGCATACAGTTTTTCTGAAATCGCCGCATGAGCAAAACCTGAATCGGCTTCGAAACCTAAGGGAATATTTTCTACTGTCAAATTTATGTACGTTGGTTTAACATTTCCATTTACATCGATTTCCATGTTACTAAAATTAAACAAATTATCTTTTTCGAGCATAAAATAATGTGCGTTTTCTTCTTCCTTGTGGCACATCACAGCTAAATGTCCCTTTAACCCACACTTACGACAGATATAATTACGGAAGTAACATTCACTATTTTTGTAATTACCACGCCCGCACACATTACATTTACTAAATTTACCTCTCTGTATTTCACTTATTTGCTTTCTGGAGATTGCTGCCTCCTCTTGTGGTCTCGCGAGCCTTTGTTGTTGCTGGCCTTTTTGTCTTGCGTAATGGACCTCCCCTTGCTTCGGATCCCTGACCCAGTCACTATCCGGGAGTTGCTGCTGGCTGATCTCCGCTCTCGTGGCATATTCCCTTAATGTGCATTCCCTTGCTTGGGCAATTTTAATTAATGATTGCAGAGTCACTTCCGCCTTGGATGCATCTTCTTCCAAAAGTCTGTCCATAATATTACTTGGATTAACACCTACCACGAATACATCTTTCATAACCACCGACAGTTCTGCTTTTTCGTTAAACCCACAATTTGCCGCTAAACTTCTTACGCGAGCTGCCCATTCAGCTATACTCTCGTCGGCTGCTTTCCTTGCCGTATAAAATTTAACCCGTGCTGCAAAATATGATTTCACTGGGCTAAAATATTCAGTTAATAATATTACAAGTTCGTCGTAGGATTTTGTTTCTGGCAAACTTGGTACACATACATTTCTAATCAGCAGGTAGCATTTCTCACTCAATGTGTTTAAAAGGATCGCTCTGTTTCTTGCGTCCTCGCTGATACCATTTGCTATGAAAAACTGATTCAACCGTTCTTTAAACACAGTAAAGTCGGAGTTTTTATGATCAAACGTTTCCAAAGTTCCTAATAAGCCAATGATATTCTTACTTGAACTTGTATCTGGCGGTGCCATTATGTTTAATTACTTTTAATTACACTTAACTTTATCTACCCCAGGTGCTATCTTAAATGTAACTACCGATTTTGCTCGTCGCCAATGTCATATTTGCGGGTATCGTAATAAATCACAAATAGGTTTTATATTTTATTTCCCACAAATAAACACCACAAGCCTACACCTGTACAGTTTAGCAACTAACTCCACATTTTCCTCAGGCATGCAGGTGTTCCACCGTAACCCCACCAACATACACTACACATTTTTTTATTTCGTTCCGATGGACATTGCAGATTGTATTTCCGCATCTGTGACGTGATATTTTTGACTTTCGGTCATGTTTTCGAGGACAGAATGAGCACCTTGTACTTACAGCATTTTGAGGAATATTTACGGGTGGGTGCTGTTCTGGTTGTTTGGTATTTTGTTCCTAAAACAAGTCAATAGAGTATTTTATTTGTTTATGCAAATTTTTGCAATTCAATTTTCTCCGCTGTACGTTAGGCATTGCAATTTCTTGTGATAAAGTTTGAAGAAAATGTCGACGGTAGCTTCTGCCTTGACATATATCTGGATTTTTTGGTTTGAAAATGATTAATGCGTTTAGAGCAGCCATATCAATTATTTCCATGAACATTCTGAATGGCCACCTTCGCGTTGCTCGAACACAAAAAATTGCTCGTTTGCGCATCGATGCGACGCCTACTTTCTAAAAAATTCTGTAGGTTTTAGAACATGAATCTACAGAATTTTATACAAAATTTTGATCAAAATTATGCTGTGTGACACGGTAGAGAATTTTGTAGAGGCATTTTCAACAGAATTTTGTACAAAATTCTGTGCCATGCCATGCAGGCCTAAATTTCCATTTTAGCAATGCCAAAAATACACACAAAAATGCTACGAAAACAAACACCAAGAACTTTAATCAACTTTTAATCAACTCAAATATGCATTATATTTAATAACAAAGACAAATGAAAACTGCATTAAATCCTGATTTGTTATACATCTCTAATACTACCGAAGATATAGGCTGGCTAATGAAAATTCAACCACCCTGTATATGAAACTAAAAAATGGAAAGGTTTTTAGTTTTCAGTTTTCCGCAAATACTTAAATTGTTGGTGTAATGTACTGCTTCTAAAAATTTCTGTAAAAGAATATTTCAGATAGAAAGTCATATACAGATTGTTGTCAATTTTGGGTTGTAGAAATTTATTTAACCTTCGTATTGAATTCTTAATCCAAATTTTGTGTGTAACTTTATATTTAGTAATTATTACAATCTATTGCAAATTCTATGTTGTACAAAATGCGGTACATATTTATACCTGGGTTTCTTAATTTATTTGTTTCTGATTATGTTATTAATTTGGAAATTTTAAAAGTATTGATTTATACAGAGTAGATATCTATGCTTTTTATTTATAATACTAAAGGTGGGGCGGGAACTATTGAAAAAGTTGTTGCATCGTATAATTTATAAACATACCCATAAAAATATAGCAATCAATCTTTACAAATATTTAACTTTACATATAATTTACTGTTTATAAAGATTTGTTAAAAAAATTTTTAAGAGAAATACATGCAGGTGGTTACAAACTCTGGGTTATAGAAACGTTTATAACAATCATATATAGTTTCCTCCAATACACATTTTTTGTTAGACGTAGGCGGTAAAAATTGATTCTGTAATTTTCTGAGAACGTTATTTAATTATGGTTCCTAAATACAACATCCAGTGTTTGTGTAGTTTATAAATGTACAAAAAATGTACCAACAATTCCACAATTATTCAAATAATTGTTATAATGTATTGTTAATAAGTTCCAAAATAGAGAGATTACATAAATATTACTAACCTTTATATTTAGTTCTCATCAATCAACATTTTCAGGCATCTTTTGAGCGACTAACAAATTAGACTCTGTATAAATTACCAAACAGAACAAATTGATTACGCATTCAATATATAGGTAATACTGTACAATGTACATATTTATAAGTGGGTTTGTTTGATGACTTCTTCAAATAAAAATGGAAAAATATTTTGCCTATTTTCCAAATTATTTTAAAGTAAGTAAAGTAAGGGTTACCTCGCTACCTACTGTAATTGCTCATCCCGTGTTATTTGTTATCTCTATGTGATTTATCTTTTGAATTTTATGTGGCGGTCATTTTGTAGAAGCAAACCCGTGTCTGAAACTGCAATATTGTCTCTTTATTAGCAGAATCAGTTCAATTAGCTGATGGTGATATGTTTTATAGAGATCTACCTTGTAACCAACGTCATAACGAAAGTATTATATAATTCCAAAGAAATTTATATACAAAATGTTAAAATATTTCTAATATGTAGGTATATTGGGAAATAAAAAAGTATTTATAACAGAGTTTATTGCTTATTTGTAATACACTTCTAATTTGCACAGTCCTATAATAACTAATGGCTAAAAGAGAAAAACTACATGTAAAATAAATAATAAGTTAATTAAACATAAATAAAACAATAAATAGTTTTAATCTAATTAAAGGGAATTTTTAAAAGGCAGTTCTTAAAAATCATAAAGACAATAAATTGATTTTAAAATGAAGGTGAGGGCTTCAGCATTGATCGCGCTGCTTTTGCAAGCTTGCTAGATACCACATGGGCAATGTGGGAGCTCCTTTTCCAAACATACTCTCTGGTTTTGTCGTGGTTTCCTTTGCTCTCAACTCTTACCTAAAGAAGTTCAATTTGAATTAAGATATTTAAGGGACTGTATTGATAGGCTTACCTGTTTAGGTTGCAAAACCCGAATAGTGTGCAATGTTGCAACTCCTCCATGAACAATTCGAAAATTCAGCTTTCCAAACATTTCTGTGGTGGTTTCTGTTGCACTTTTAAGTTCTCTTTTTGCACCTCTGCCAAACTAGAACAACAAATTTTTGGTACTTATAATATATTCTACGTTGAGTACCCATACGATTGTATTTAGTTTTATATGGTTCACAAATTTTAGTAATAATTTGGTTGAAATTCTCGAATTGTTTGTTTTTGATCAAACGAGATCTAGGAGTTGCATTCCTATCAGTTGGTATAAAATGTTAGAACGCGTTGTTTTCTGGAAAAATCTTAAATTGCCAATTGTTTCAATTAATTTAAGCTAAAATGGAGTAAATTTTGTAACTTTCCAACATAAAAGTGGTAGAACTGTGTCTACATGGACGTGTGGAATGGCAAAACGTGACCATAAGTAATAATTATACCATATGATCCCAAACCGAAACCCTGAGAATTAACTACAGATAATAAAATTAGTGTCTTGAGTTAAACCTTTCAATACAATTATTATTATTATATTTAATATAAGGCGACTGAAGGCATTGTTGATTGAAAAATAATTAAATTATCAATTAGCCCT
The DNA here is from genome assembly GCA_014611495.1 of Limonius californicus. Classification (NCBI taxonomy): domain Eukaryota; kingdom Metazoa; phylum Arthropoda; class Insecta; order Coleoptera; family Elateridae; genus Limonius; species Limonius californicus. The sequence continues at coordinate 8,788 of JABXWE010057687.1, read as the reverse complement.
AACAATTCCAAATAAAATTAAGAAAATTATCAGATTTTCAATGGATAAGTGACACTTATATTATTTATTTATTAATTATTCCTATTAATTAAAAATAATATTACAAAAATTATAAAACTTTTCAATGCATTATGTGACAATTCGAGTACTCCATAACCTCACTTTCAAAACGTGTAGATACAAATGTCATGGATGTATAGCATGGCAAAAGTTTACAAGTGAGTAACAATTATACCATATGAGCAACAACAAAAGTCGTGGGTGTTAGCTACAAATGATAAAATCAGTATCTTATGTTACGTCTCTCAATACAATTATTATTTTATTTAATACAATGTCGAAATGATCATCTGTATTTCTTACTCCGCTTTTATGAGAATTAAAGGATTTTTGCATCTCGATTTGAATACAATGTGATTGAAGGCGTCGTTGATTGAAAAATAATTAAATTATTATTTGGTCCTGTCAACTTCAAGTAGCATTAAGTCGATTATTATCTTTTCAGTGCATAAGTAACAATTGTAACAGTTTTATCACAACCTCACTTCGAAAACATGCTGAAGTGTTACGACCGTTTGGATTGCCAAAAAATGACTATTGAATGATAAATATACCATATGTACAAACAAAATTGCTTTAAGATTAAGTATACAAATTAGTATCTTGACTTGAACCCTGCAGTACAATTATTATTTTATTTTGCATAGAATTTTACACCCAAATTAATCGCGCAATATTTGAAATCTATAAAAATGATGTGGTTATTTTTCTGGGGGATTTTAATGCTGAAGTGGGATGTGACAATGAAGATATTGAACAGATCATGGGCAGAGAAAGGATAGGAAGAAGAAACGAAAACAGAACTACTCATAGAATTGTGCGGTAGCTATGAATTGCAACTTGGGGGCATCGTATTCACTCATAAGGATTGCCACAAAGTCACATGGGTGTCTCCCGATTGCAGAACTCAAAATCAAGTAGACCATATTTGCATTAGTAGAAAATGGCGAAGTACCCTGATGGATGTACGTAATAAAAGGGGTGACGATGTGGATACCGCCCATCTTCTTTTGATAGCCAAAATTCAACTTGATTTCGTTAAAACAAAACTAAAAGGAACAACACATGGAGAAGACATTAGAAACGTACACCAGACTTTAAACAGAAATTCGCGGAAACCTTGCTACAAGAGACCGAAAAAATAAACTATAACGCGCAAATAGAAGAAGTATGGCCAAAGTGCAAAGGCGTACTTATCGAGGCGCTTGACTCAACGTTAACAAATAAAAGAAGAAATAAATCAAAATGGATTAGAGATACTAGATAGTACGTGGAAATTAATAGATGAAAGAAAAAACCTCAAAAAACGAGGCCTGCAAGCTAAAGAGGAACAAGAAAACTTAGGAATTCAAAGAGAATATGTTAGAGTGAGTAACGTAGTCAGAAGAAGTGTAAAAAGAGATAAACAAGTACATATGGACAGGTCGGCAGAAAAAGCACAATGAGCGGCAAATAGAAATGACACCAAGGAATTGTATAATATGAGGACAGCCTTTTAAGTTTTCACAAACGACCACTAGGTGGCGCTATTGAGATGTGTCATTACTATTTTCGTAAAATTGGACATTTGTTATTGTTAAAACAGTGACAGCTTAGAAATTGACCTAGTAATTTGTTTACAGTGAGTGTTTAAAAAAGCAATTTGGTGAAAAAATTGAAATTATACGTGAAGGTTTCGTTGGATGATTTTTTACGATTTTACTAAAGGCCTAACTCAACAACAACGCATAAAATTTCTTCGTTGAACTTTTAGTAGTGACGCACCATCAGAAAAAACTGTTTACAATTGGTTTGCAGAATTTCGTCGTGGTCGTGGGTCCGTCAGTGATGAATTTCGTGAAGGTCCACCAAAATCGGTGTTATTCCAAAAAACGCCGATGTTATGCGCAACATGATTGCAGAAGATCGGCATGTGGCTTACAGTGAGATAGAGGCATGCTTAGGCATATCAAAGACTGCAGTACATTCGACTTTACATGAACACTTAGCTGTGAAAAAGATCTGTTGCCGATGGATTCCGCATAATTTGACCGAAACTAAAAAAAAAGGTTTGTGTTAATTGGTTTAAGGAAATGCCCAAAAGATTTGACCAAGGCACTGCAAAATCTGTATATAACATTGTAACAGGTGGCGAAACTTGGATATATTCGTATGAACCGGACACTAAGCAACAATCCACTGCTTGGGTGTTCCAAGATGAATCGAATCCCACAAAAGTTGTTCGTTCGCGAAGCACTTCCAAGAAAATGATCGCTTGTTTCTTCGGTTGTACTGGACATGTCGCAACCATTCCTTTATAGGATTGAAGAACCGATAACACTGAATGGTATACAACAATTTGTTTGCCAGAAGTCCTCGACGAAACCAGGAAAAACAACCGAAAATGTCGCATCATTCTTCATCATGATAATGCCAGCTCTCACACAACACGTCAAACAATTGATTATTTGAAGGAGAAAAACATCGAATTAATGTCTCATTTCCCGTATTCACCTGATTTATCGCCTAACGACTTTTCTGTGTTCCCGAATATCAAACAAAAAATGCGTGAAGCCTTCTAAAATCATATTTTTGAAATACCAACTTCACAGTGGAAAAAGTGTTTCGAGAATGGGTTTGAACGAATGCAAAAGTGTATAAATCTTAAAGGTAAATATTGTGAAAAGCAATAAAACAGTTTGTTCCAAAAAAACTTTTTTTTTCCTAGTTTTCGTAAAAACTTAAAAGGCTGCCCTGGTATAATAAGACAATTAGGTAGCTAAAAAAGCAAAAAATAATAAAGAGTTGCAGATAAGAAACACGGATGGAGAAATACTAATGTCTGTGGAAAATCAGCTGGAGCGTTGGAAAACCCATTTCCAAGAGATAATGAATATTAAAAAGGGAGATGTGCAATTGCTAGAAATTGTGGAAAGCCCAGAACTAGAAGTGCAAATTGACACCCCAACCAAGGAATAACTAATTTTAGCAATAAAACCGATGCAAAATGGAAAGGCGCCTGGCAGTGACCAACTAACAGCTGACATTTTCAAAATTGATGTAAAACAATCTGCAGGGGTGTTGTATCATTTAATAGAAAGGATATGGGCAGATGAGCTTTTCCCGGAGGAATGGAAGAAAGGGTTAATAGTGAAGGTCCCAAAAAAGGGAAACCTAACATATTGTGAAAATTGGAGAGGCATTGGTCTACTAAACATTACGAGTAAAGTATTCTACCGCATAATACTAAATAAAATCAATGAAACATTAGATAGAGGACTACGAAAGGAACAGTGGAGTTTTAGAGCAGGCCGATCATGTACTGACAATATCAACATATTAAGAATATTAATAGAGCAATCGGTGGAATATCAGTCTCCCTTGCAGCTGTTATTTATTGATTATGAAAGGGTCTTCGACTCAATCAGCGGGGATTGGATCTGGATAGTCTTAAGAAGTAGAGGTCTCCTTGGTAAACTAGCCAGATTAATTAAGGATGGTTATACAAACTATAAATGCCGAGTATTACACAGGGCGCAATTATCTCAAACATTTAACGCAAAAACTGGTGTAAGGCAAGGATGTATTATGTCCCCACTGCTGTTTCTTATTGTAATAGATGAGTTATTAAACAACACTGTCAAAGAAAATAAAAAGGTGTGGAGTGGGGAATGTGAGAACGCTTAGAAGACATACAGTATGCAGACGATGTGTGCCTCATGACACAACAGACAAGTAAAATGCAACCCAAACTAGATAAGCTTGCAGCAGAATCATGTAAAGCAGATTAACAAATTAATAAAAAGAAAACAAAAGTTATATACATTCATACGACAAATGCTAATAACATCATGCTAGATGGATAGCCTACAGAAACGGTAAATGGTTTTACATACTTGGGTAGTGTGATTTCAGAAGATGGATCATTACCATATACAGAACAGCGCATAAATAAAGCAAGAGGAGTTTTTGCAAGAATGAGTGGGGTGTGGTGTACTGCAAATATGAGTGAGCGCACAAAAATTAGCTATTTTAACAGCACAGTAAAATCAGTGCTGTTATTATATGGAACTGAAACGTGATATGCCACAGACAAAATTAAACACAAGTTACAATCCTTTATTAATGTCTTAGACACATTATAAGGTGTTAGTGGCCAAATATAATATTGAACGTACAACTTTGGAAAAGAATTAAACAACGAAAGAAGTGCTTAGAGATGCTTGGAAATCCGCGTCCTAAATCTCGCTCTTTCAAATCAATCAATCAATCAATGAAACAACGAAATACGCAGGAGGAAGCATCACACAGTTGAAGCCAATGGTCGAAAACAGACAGCAATGGAAAGAACTTATTAATACCCTTTGTCTCTTAGGGCAATAATGGGACCTATTATTATTATTATTAGTATTATAGAATGATTATAAGGATTGTTCATTGAAAAATTATTAAATAATTACTTGTTCCTATTAATCCGAAATAAAATTATTAAGTTTTGTTAACTTTCCAATGTATAACAGACAATTCCGTCACACCTTAACATCACTTTCAAAACATGTACAACTGTCCGTAATGATTATAATTATAGTATATGAGCAAAAACTGGCAGAGAAGATTCACTATAGATGGTAAACTCAGATTTTTATTTCTGGATATAAAATGACTGTTGGTTGTAATAATATATTAAGTATTTAATGAGCGTTAATGCAGGCAATAACTCACGCGGATGTAGTTTGTAATCGTTCAAGTGAACTATTGCGATTGCGGCGAGCTGAATGCTACACTTTATCCACGACCAATAAATTGGATTTTCAATATTTAAATTTTATACTTTTCTAAAAAATTGTTAATTAGTATCGCGACATTTTAGAATTTATGACTGATATAATTTTGACAAGTTATTTATTTCCATTGTCATTCGTTTGATTGTTGAATGTTTTAATTGCACGGTTATCATTGGCTATCAAGGTGTGTATTAATGAAAATTCTATTTTGTGATTAATTACATAGTGTTGAGTACTGAGTTATAACTCACGCTAAATAGTTATAAGTACAATTTCCCGCACAAGCTACGAACGATGAAACGCGTGCTGTATTACCGAGTTCTAGCCATCAAACACTAGAAATTTTTCATATCTTCTGGATATCAATATTAGGCACAACAATAAACTCCGAGTTCGACAGAGTCCGAAGATGTTATTATTCTCAACTGTCAAATTTGAACTAGCTGTAGGTTGACTAAAAGTGTTGCCAACTTTACATTGACGACTTACCCTAGTTTATTGTTATTATTGTAACATTGACCTCTAGAATAAACTTGTAATAATGCGACTTTCTAATCGAAAACTTCTTATAATATGAGAATGTGGACAATTTTTATCCTTGCCTGTTTACGGTCCCAGGTTGCACAGCTAGGATGGCCATTCAAGTGTACGATCAGGAGAGTTAAGCATGGGGTCTCTCCGATTAGTATTTGGATGGAAGCCCCAAGGCTGTGTCAACATGGCCTCTCGTGCTAGCGGCGGGCACGATAATAGTCAGCCCGGGCGTCATAGTCGTTAGAAGGTATACATATCATTTATCAACATATACACCAACGTACTTGCCATCTGATCCACACCAAATCCCGGATCTCCTGGATTTCTTTGTCAGCAAAGGCATCCCAAGCGGATATCTCGATGTAAAACCTAGTCTAGATCATCAGACCATACACCAGTAATCCTTACTGTTAGTGCCACTGTTATCGAGAAGATAAAAAACTCATCGATCTACAACAATAAAACAGACTGGGACTTCTTTAGAGTCATCATTAACGAGAAACTAGATCTGAATATCCCACTGAAATCTGCTGAAGACATCGAAAGTGCGGTGGAAATCCTGGTAAAGAACATCCAAACAGCGGCCCTGCAGGCTACACCACACATATTGGCACCCAGGAAGACCAAAAATTGTCCTGTGGTGATCAAAGAAAAGATTGCAGAAAAGCGTCGTCTGAGAAGAATATGGTTCCGCACCCGTCACCCTGACGATAAGCGGCGTTTGAATCAAGCAGCACAAGAATTAAAACATTTGATCTATTCACTTAAAAATGAAGCTTTTCAGGAATATCTGGAAACCCATCAGCCGATAAAGACTACTCGCTTTGAAAAGCCACGAAACGTCTAAATCGACCTAGAAAACAAATACCACCACTTCCTAATGAAGACCGCTCCTGGGCACGCACAGACGTAAAAAAAGCAGAAGCCTTTGCTAGACACTTTGAAAATGTGTTCCAACCTCTACCTGCAGCAACTGAACATAAAGAAATTCAAGACTATCTGCAGTCACCATATCAGATGTCTTTACCTATAAAACCGTTTACAACAAAAGAAATAAAAAATACAATCAGCAAAAACCTTCACCCAAGTAAAGCTCCGGGGTACGACCTTATTACTGGTCGGATCATAAAGGAGCTACCCAGAAAGGGACTTGTAATGATTACCTGTATATTTAATGCAACGCTGAGACCGGGCTACTTTCCAGCCCAATGGAAGGTCTCTCAAGTAATCCTAATCCACAAACTAGGCAAACCGGATAATGATATTACGTCTTATAGGCCAATAAGCTTGCTGCCTATAGTATCGAAACTGCTAGAAAAAATGATAACAAAACGATTAGTACAAATAGTTAACGAAAATCAGCTTATCCCAGACTTCCAGTTCGGCTTCAGGAGGCAGCATGGTACAGTAGAGCAAGTCCATAGATTAGTCGATATAATAAATACCACAGTTGAAGAGAGAAGTTATGTAGGCTACAGATGCTTATTTTATAGTTCTCACGACATTATGGTAAAACACTTATCTTATAGCTCCCGTGATATTATATTACGTTGTAGATAACACAAGATTATATAATATGTGTATTAAAGCCATTGCACCAGTTGCATCATTGTCATTCTTGCTTATTACTGCTTGTAGATAACTTAATGTACTCCAACATTTAAGTGTAATTGTTGTTGAATAAAACATTTTTGTTGTAAACTAAGTCCACGCCTTATTTTACTCCCGTGTCTGAAACTGCAATATTGTCTCTTTATTAGCAGAATCAGTTCAATTAAATAGTGGTGATATGTTTTGTAGAGATCTACCTTGTAACTAACGTCATAACGAAAGTATTATATAATTCCAAAGAAATTTATATACAAAATGTTAAAATATTTCTAATATGTATATTGGGAAATAAAAAAGTATTTATAACAGAGTTTATTGCTTATTTGTAATACACTTCTAATTTGCACAGTCCTATAATAACTAATGGCTAAAAGAGAAAAACTACATGTAAAATAAATAATAAGTTAATTAAACATAAATAAAACAATAAATAGCGTTAATCTAATTAAGGGGAACTTTGAAGTGGCAGTTCTTAAAAATCATAAAGACAAGAAATTGATTTTAAAACGAAGATGGGGGGCTTCAGCATTGATCGCGCTGCTTTTGCAAGCTTGCTAGATACCACATGGGCAATGTGGGAGCTCCTCTTCCAAACATACTCTCTGGTTTTGTGGTGGGTATTTTTGCTCTCAACTCTTACCTAAGAAGTTCAATTTGAATTAAGATATTTAAGGGACTGTATTCGTAGGCTTACCTGTTAAGGTTGCAAAACCCGAATAGTGTGCAATGTTGCAGCTTCTCCATGAACAATTCGCAAATTCAGCTTTCCAAACATTTCTGTGGTGATTTTAAGCTCTCTTTTTGCACCTCTGGCAAACTAAAACCACAGAGTTTTGATAAGTACTTATAATATATTCTACGTTGTACGAGTACCCATACGGTAGTGCTTAGTTTTATATGATTCACAAATGTTTGTCATGATTTGGTTGAAATTCTCGAGTTGTTTGTTTTTCATTGAACGAGATCTAGAAGGAGTTTCATTTCAGTTGGTATAAAATGTAGAACACGTTTTTTGGAAAATATACTTAAATTGTTCTAATTAATTTAAGCTAAAATGGAGTATATTTTAACTTTCCAAAATAAAAAGTAGTAGACCTGTGTCTACATGGGCGTGTGGAATGGCAAAACATGACTAGTAAGTAATAATTATACCGTATGATCCCAAACCGAAATCCTGAGAATTACGTACCTACAGAGTACAGATAATAAAATTAGTGTCTTGAGTTAACCTATCAATACAATTATCAGTGGCGAGCCAGAGCTGGCCCTTGGGGAGGGATATACAATAATACAAGAAAACCCGCGGGCTTGGCTCTCAACGTATACCTACCTATAGTAACTGTTTATTTACATTTTTTTTATAGATTGTATGGAAAAAATGTGCAAATATTAAAGAATATTTAATAAAAACAATATTTTTAGAATACTATAGTTATGATGAGCATTTTTCAGTTTCGGATTAGTGCTTTATTTGCATACCGCAAACTGAACGCATTTCTGTCTTTGTTAGTTGCTTGCAGATTCATATTTCCAACAAAGACATATGCCGTAGTGACATCTGCGAACGAAACAAGACCAACAATGTACATGTGACGTATTCTGTCGGCTGAAACGTTTAGTAGAAAGAAACAGTGATACTTGAAGAATGTCGCGCTATGCATCCAAACGTCACTACAGCCCGTCAAACGATAAGTTTCACTTGGGATGCGTAGAAGAAGAAGTGAGACGGCATTCGGAGCAAATGAGATGCACTTACTTTCGGTTCTCCACTTTGTCGAAGTACACTCAGTACACCAAGTTCACAAGCAATGCTCACTACA
>JABXWE010057683.1:0-10147 GCA_014611495.1 Limonius californicus | reverse complement strand
TGTTAATAGTAAATCACGTCATTTACTTTTAGCACTAGTGCTAAAAGTAAATGACGTGATTTACTAGCACTAGTGCTAAAAGTAAATTACTTTTAGCAGCAGTGCCATAAAATCACATTTTATACACTGACAGCATATGTTAAAAATTAAACTTTTACGTTTGTAGAAAAACACATTTCAGGTGGTTTACTCCGGTTATCGCATTGCGCTTTGTTTTGTTATTGTTATTTTCGCTGACATATGGATGTTCGACAACCTTGGGCAATTTGATAAACTTATCAGTTTATCAAATGCGTTGTGTTTTGTGAAGGCTGATAAGCATAAATGTACTGTCTTTGTATAGCTACACCCAGCTAATAGATAAATGCATGTAAGAGACACCTGCAGTTATAAGAACCCTTGTAATCATTTACCATTGTTATTTTTATCATTTTTACTTAAATGCGAATTAATGCATTTGGGCTTTCAATGTTTCCGTTTGCGTTCTCCTTTATCACCTTGTTGCTTCTATATCCCTCGTTCATATATGGTTGTCTTCATTTCTTTATCTTCGATCATACTTTTCTGCACTATTGGACGTTCATTGCGTTCCGTGACTTGCCCATACCCATTTTATCCCAGCAAATTATTTTTGCAATATTATACAGTAAAACCTCTATAAGAGGACCACTTTGGGACTGGCCTCAAAGTGATCTTTTACACCGATGGTCCCCCGTAGAGAGATCTTTAATATTTGAGATTATGTCTGACAATTAACTAAAATAGATTAAAACACATTTTTAATATTCATATTTTATATGCATGCTACCAAGTGCATGGTTTACTGTATGTTTTGGTGAAATAGTGTACTACGGTATTTTATTTTAAATTTTTTAATGTCGAGGTAAAAATTCTTTCGTTTTTGTTTAGTGCGAAATCTAAATGTTCATGAAAGCCTTCGATTTGTAACTGTGAGGACAGATTTTGCACTTCCAGGAAGCGTTCTAGGATCTCCTTATGTCGACACGTCGGGAACTTCATTTACTCCCGAATCAGATTCCAAAACTTCTTCTTCGTTGGGTAATTCGTTTGTAGCTATATATGACACAACAAGCTCTTCCCTCCAATTGCAAGAACCTCAGAAGCTTGAGGATCACTTTGAATAATTTGGACTCCAAGTACATACCAATTACTTCAGTCAATTTTTCAAGTTCGTTAAAAAGCAGAACAAAATGACAACAAGCATTAATTTTTAAGAGTTTGTTGATATAAAAATAAACCGTACTCAAAGCAGTACCAAGTAACTGACCTTCAACGTCATGTTCTTGTAACTCTACTTCCGACTCCTGTCCACCATCTATTCTGCACATAGAAGAGCAATTTTGATTTGCGCATTCCTTTCTTCTTTCCAAGCTGCTGTGATCCATAAAATGACATCTCTTAAAGACATGGATTTATTTAGATCTTCAAAATTATCATTACTATTCACTAGAGTGATCATGTGTTCCAATACTCGACATCTGTACTTGTTTTTAAAAGATTGAATAATTCCCTAGTCTAAGGGTTGTAATCTGGAAATTGTATTAGCAGGCAGGAAAAGCATTTTCACGTTTGATGCTGAATGATCAGCACACTGGCACATCGCATTGTCTAAAAAAATAGAACTCATCAATTTTCGTATGTCATTTTGTCATTAAAATTATTTAACCGTTATTGTAAAATAGCTGTTGTCTTTCATGCTATTTTGTTGGCATACCACTGAATTTGCATATTCGTCAACTCAGCATGTTTGAAGCATCTCGATCTTAATGACGTATTAATAAATAGAGGTTGTTCTTTTCTTCCTGTAGCACTAACACAAAACATAATGGTTATTCTTTGTTTTGAAATTTTTCGTCCTGGATATAATTCACCACTAACCGCTAAAAGTTTTTTTTGACATAGTCTTGTAAAAAAGTCTTGTTTCATCAAAAAAAAAATATTGTTGGACGTGTATCCTGCTGTAAATGCTGGTAGTTTTGCTGTCCTACAGATGGCTACTTCTTCATTAAGCGAACGTCCACCCTACAGTGATCAGGAAGCAATGGTATTTTCCAAAAATTTCTAAGAAATTGACAAAGGGTGGCTGGTCTTTAATAGATAGAAAAACCCCTAAACGTTTTTCAAGATTAGTCGCCAGGTCTGGTTATCGAGGTAGTCGCCCTAGGGGAGGTTTCTTAAGGGTTTCTTATGAACCAGAAAATCGTTCATATCAAATAATGTTTTTTTTAACGTGGTCTGCTTACAGGGGTGATTTTTAGTCGAGGTTTCACTGTATATAACAACGTTTAACAAGATATTCAGGATGCAGTGTGATTACTTTATCTTGTAACCGGTAAGTAGGCTACATACATTACAGCTTTTTGTATTCCATAAGTATCTTAGTAAACTTTACATTGTTTATATAAATAAAAATCAAAGTAGTTACGTTGGATGTACTAAGAAACTGCAATGAAACTGCTTATTAGTAAATAAGAAACAGTTTCGCAATAGGTACTTTCATAATATTCGTTTCTTATAATTTAAACGAAATAAACATAGAGAAAGCCAAGATAGCAAAAATATACTGACGTAACGATGAAATCAACAAGAAAAATAAATTATATAAAAACTGAAAGAAAACACTAGTTAATGACATGTAAAACTTTAAACTGCCGTCTACCTTGCTGCTCACCTAAGTTACTCCGCCCCAGAAAAGAATTTTGAACACGAGTTAGCATTTTTACTTTACCTGACAAAAAGAAATGTAACGGAGTCACATCCGGACTATGTGCAGGCCAAGAATGAATTGCACATCTTGCAATTAATCTGTTATGGAAAATTTTATCTTGGTAGTTGCTTACTATTCTATAGAAATGTGCAGTTGCTTCTTTAATTTGTAACCACATATGCCGTCTAACGTAAAGAGGAATGCCTTCCAAAAGTTGAGGCAAATCATTTTCTAAAAAATGTTAATACGTAAACCTATTCAAACTGCCCTCAAAGAAAGGGGGACCAAAGAATCAGTTGTCAACGATACCATACCACACATGTACAGTAAAAATTCTTTGAAAGTGTGCTTGCCGAATAAAATATATAAGTTATCTTATGAATGGAAATTGCAATTGTGTCTATTTACGCACCCATTTTTACTATACGTCGCTTCGTTATAAAATAAAATAATTCTTAAAAACAGTGGATCAGTAGTAATTTCGTTTCTTAGAAAATTGCAGAAATTCACTCAACCTGGATAATCATCTTCAGTAAGGTATTGCCCTAATATGACGTGGTAAGATTCAAAACGGTTTGCTTTTAAAATACTAAATACTATACAGTTCTTGCAACTGCTCATTGGTTTATATGGGGATTACCAGTTACTTGTTTGATGACTGCCGTGTCAGCTTCTACAGTTCTGACATGTGTGTCAATGTTGGCTTGGGAAACTGTCCGTATTGCCGCAAATTTTTTCCAAACGGGTATTTTTGTGCTATCGTCTTACTGTTAAGTCCGCCACCCATCTGCATTCTCCCAAAATCAACATTACATCCGTTTCCTCACTATTAGAATACACTGAAACTGATTGTTATTTCCACAAGAATCTATACAAATCAACAACTTGGTACAGTAGTTTGTTAAATTTGGACAAAACAGTAGTTGACATTTACTGATCAAAGGACACTTAATGTAAAAAATATTTTATATACTTAGTTGAAAAAGAAAAGTTAGCTATGCATTTCAGGCACATATGAGAGGAGTAGCCTACGTACTTGTTACAAGATAAAATGATCGCACGGTATTTATTTTTTTCTACTAAACGGACAAGGAGAAGTTGTTATCAATGCGTTGAACGCAAAACACATAACATGTATAATAACATACAGGTGAGAAAATAAAGAAATAGATAAATATAACATATGTTTAAGATCTTTATTCGCGCGAATATATTTTGATACATCATACGAATGTGTCAAATTTGTAAAAATAATACAGTTTTAATATTAAATTAAATCAAATTTATCTTGAATAGTGGTTTCTACCCAAAGTAAAAGGGAGTATATTTTTGAAGTTTATTTTCGTTGCAAAGTGTGGAGTAAGTTTACGTTAACAGTTTGTCCTCAAAATGGCAATATCTAGACATCTTGTCTAGATTGCAAATGGAATGTTATCAGATAGGTGATATCTTTACTTTATAAATATTTCCAATACGTTTCGTTGTATCAGTTTACAAAGTACTTTGCAAAGTATTACACGAATTAAACTCATTACTACTACTAGAACGGTAAGTAATTCAAATAAATTTCTTGAAACCGTAAGTTTGATTTGTCTTTCAACTGATTTTTCTATGCAACCAAGCCTGTGCTCTCATTTTAGATGCACACGCCCAGAAAGTCAAGTTAAGGGCTATTTCAGACATGGATACAGTATGCGAGATACACGTATCCCAGATACAGATGCATGCGTTCAAATGGGGCTTTTCACACTGCAGGGGAGCGACGCATACAGTATCGCCATACTAAATTTCGTATCAGTCCCTTTCAGCCGCCAAATTGTATATCTCGCATATTGATTTGTCATTAGATCATATGCAGCCGTTCAGACACGCATACTTTTGCAAGCGAAAACGCATATCATAGGTACAGGGTGTTTTCTTGAGCTTTTTTGGAGCGAATGAACAGTCTGAAACAGTACGTTATAGAAATCAGCGCAATTAAGGAGCGTGCATATATGATAATTTTCTTTTATTTTTATACTCGAAATTTACAATCTGCTTTACATAGCAATAAGTAAATTAATTTAATGAATTGACAATGAAGGGAGAAGTAGTCCAGTGACTACACTCCGAATTTAATTGCTATTAATGTAATTAGATTGAGAGGTAGTTTAATTTGCTACGGGTCCACATCCGTAAACCATTTTCTGCTCAGTCTTCTTTGTACTAGTGGGAGATAGTTTAAAGTACCAGCTTCATCGTTTGGGTGTCCAGGGAGGTTGTTTAAGTATCTCTTTGTTAAATATATGATAATGCAAAATTTATCAGTTTAGGGACCTCAGTTCTTGTCTTTAGGACAAAGCACAGCATTACTGGATGGATATTTCTAAAATATATCATAAACAAAATGTCTATAACTGCGTTGCACTGGACCGTTCTGGCATGTGACTGCGTACCCCACGTATGCGATACGGTAGCCTCCTATTTACCATCGCGATTCTGTATCCCGCATACTATATCTCGCATTCTGTATCCACGTGTGAGAGGTCTAAGCTATGTCTGAATCATTCATTTAGTATACTATACGATCTATTCATAAACGATCAAAAGTGAACAAACCTTACTATATTTGAATATTTTTATGAAATGTGTTTAACTGTCACTCTTCGTCAAATAACAAATACTTTAGACATTAAAGGCCTGTCTTTCAATGTACAAGTTCTAGACAAGCTATCGGTCACATTTAGCCGCCTTGTTATGGTATTTTCTGTCTTCCAATCGTCCGATAGTCTATGTCAGCGGTTAGTTTATTTATTCCATAGGATAAACTTATAGGGTAGCAGAAGCAGCCGACGGTGCTTTATCGGCCAGATAATGCAGCTACAAGTGTGTACGTAACAAGGCGGATAAATGTGGCCGATAGTTTGTCCAGAACTTTATCGGTACATTGAAAAACCGCCCTTAAGCAACAAAGTAAATTCAATATGATTTTGTAATCAAGAGATAACACCCAGATTAAAGGATAAATATAACTCTGAAAATAAAGTTGTTGAGAGATAAAGTACCTATCTACGCAATTAGTAATATCAGTTTTAACTAATCTGGGGATTCTTTTGGGTACCATTCCGACGTTATAAATATTAAACTAAAGTTCATTTTTTTTTAAATATATTACACAATTAAAGGTGTACGTTATATTTAGGGCTGCCATGTACACACAAGGTGTTTAAGAAAATTCAGACAATTTATGCAAGTATAGTACTAGTCAAATCAAACAAAGAAGTCTTAAGCAACACATGTCCGCAAACTAACTGTTGCAGGGATAGAGGCTATTATGTATTTTAATTCATGAACTGCAACAGTAGAAAATGTAAATTATTATTATTTGTTTACTGTACACAATTGTATCCCGTACCATATCCAGCTAGTCCAGCCCTTGCTGCTTCTGATTATGCTCCAAGAATGGTGATTTTTAGATTCATACTGAGAAGAGTTGAAAAAAATGCATACGTTGGTGCTAGTATATTATTTATCGATGAGACTATTTCTGTTAATAGCGGTACCATTAATAATCATCATCTGCAGGGTTTTGGCCATTGCGGCCTGTTCCAACTCAATGTTCCATCTTCTTCTTGATCTTCCGATATCCCTCTTTCCTTTTGGTCTATATTCAATCGCCATTTATTTACTAATTTTGTCTACAAGTTGTGTCCAATTATTTTTATACTGCTTAAATTTACCACATAGAGCGAAGATATGTAAGTCGTCTCGTATAAAATCGTTCGTTAACATATTGCACAACTCTTAACAGATCTTAGACTTAGATTTTATTATATTTTATTGTTTGCTGACCACGTTTCACTTCCTTATAGGAGGGTGGATACTGCCATAAAATTTAAGTTGTGTTATGTTATTTGCTTTATTCTCTATAGTTTTTCGAACATTACCACACATTCTTTCAAACAATGCTAACTTTTGGTCGAGATCACAGTCATAATTGTACGGTATGTCTCATCCGAAGTATTTAAATTTTGGTATATATTGAAAGCTTTGGTTGTTAATTACTATTTTAAATTGAACTGGAGGCTTTTCTTCAGAGGCCACTACTTTGCTTTTTAATATAGAGACTTTATAGCTGTATTTTTGAACATGTGTATTTTATGAACTGCTCTCTGTAGATCATCTTCCGATGCCTTCAATATAGCTTGGTCTTCGGCAAAAACGATAATATTAATACATTTTTCTTCATATAGTTGAATTCCTATTCGAGCTTGGCTCTAAGTCTCTATTCAGTTGTATACTTAGAAATTAAATTAAATTGGTGAAGGGCAAAACCCTTGTCTAAGTCCCTGGTTAATCTTTCATGATAGGCACTTTTTATAGCGCCAATTACATGCTGGGGAAATAATTTAGCCTCCAGGCACTTCACAATATAAACCATATGACTGTATCAAGGGTGTTAGTGTAAGCCACAGTGGCATTATCATTAATCTACACAATAATCACGAGTAAAGTCTTCACGTTGTTGCCGAGTAAAGACATTAGCATCGATTTCCGTTAAATGTGTAGATGGATATTTTGGAAGACCGTCTATTAGGGCCAGTATTTTTATCAACTCGTTTGACTGATGAGCTATGTATTGACTTCTTGAATAACACTTTACCCCCTTTATTAGAAGACGTCTCCCTGAATTATAGGTTCATCTGTGGCTTGTGCACGATGGGGCTCCTTCACAACTTTCAATCATTCGAAGAATACATGTATCCTATAACGGCGAATGGATAAGATGAGGGATCTAGTTACAGGGCCATCTAGATCCCAGATTTTAATTCATTGGACATGTGTTTGGGCAAACGATATATATTTATTTATTTATTAGTGCCTATATCGTTCGCTTTTTCACTATGAAGCAATTTATCAATTAAAATACAAAATTTGTGGAGATGTGTTGATTAAAACTTCTTTGTTTAGTATGATGAGCAAATTGTGTGTTGTGGGCAAATTATGTGAACATTTTTAAATACCCTGCATAAAAGCAAAATTTTGTTAAAACATATTATTCAAGTTTTTACCGTGATAGAATTTTGAGGAAATAGTTCAAATAGATAATAATACCATTTTCTTGTGTATATGTTTTATATATTGATTATCGACTAAAATATAACTGATTGTTTTAGGAATGTGGGGCCGTTACCTATACTGTGTTGTTATCATTACTATAATCTCAAGAAGTGATTTTGCGAATGGAGCTTTAAGGTGTCCATCAAAATGCATATGCAGTGAAACTGTCATCCGATGTGTGGACAGGAAACTAACAGTCATACCAGATTTTAAATTTGTGAACAAGAGTTTCACGACATTGGATCTGTCCAGAAACGATATAGAAGAAGTTAGAACGACTAACCTGTTTTCCAGCAAACTAATATCTCTGGAATATCTGCATCTAAATGACAACAGTATAATGGACATTGAAGTAACAGCATTCTCGGCGTTGCCAAATCTGCGGTATTTGGATCTGTCTAACAACTTGCTCGAAGATATCCCTTCGCACGCAATCCAGAGAAACAGGAAGTTGGAAGAGATCAACCTTTCTGGGAATCTGTTCAGTTCCAAGACGCCGGAGCTGATATCTACAAGCTTGAGGATTTTGGATTTGAGTTTCTCCAAGATCTCGGTTTTTACCAAGAACAGCTTAAAAGACGTACCTAGTTTACGGGTTTTATACTTACACGCCAATAGCTTGAAACACGTAGATTATAATGTATTTGCAGACGTGAAGCTCCAACACGTGGACTTGTCCTTCAACTGCTGGAAGTGCAACTGCGACACCATCGAACTCTTCAATTATTTGGTGAAACACGAGATGACAGAAATCGATAGGCCAATACAGTGCATGCACCCAAACAAGTGGTACGAAGATATATACAACGCAAAAGGGCCGATGCACCACAACAAACTGTGCAAGAAAATCGAAAATACTCACTATCAGAAAGACGAACCTGCTAAGGAAATCAAACCTACAGAAAATTCTACACAAATCGAAGTTAAGTTTCCAGTAGACGTAAGTAACAATAAAGAAACCGAACTGGAGTCGGAAGGTTTTGTAATTATCATTGGAAATGAAATGATAATAGGGGGATTAGTACTGTTACTTTTCACCTTAATTTTAACAATAGCAACAAAAATTGTTGTTAGCAAGTCGAAAAATCCAAAATACCATACATATGAAGAAATGGAAAATGTAGTTACTTCCACGATTACAAACCAAGACTTGTTTCCTCCTATCAGAAATTCCAAAATTTATAGTCATGCTCATGTATAACAATGCAGTAGGGATATCAAAAGGTCTCGCATCATGCTACCTGCAAGATTTCGCTATTGATGAGTTCAATTTGAAGAAGTTAGGTAGAAGGAAAGAATTACAGAAATATTGTTGCACCATATTCAATAAGAGCTTTATCTGGAAATATGATAATAGGGTATCGCAAAAACGTTATCGCAGTAAGCATCATTTAACAAATAAACCTAATGCACGTCTACAACAAACTTTATAATAAATATCATTGTCACCTAGCAACTGAAATTCAGCTTCCACAACTAAATTATAGCGTTTGAAAGAGAACAGAATGTGTTTTTTAGAATTGTATTATAGAAATGGTACAAATTTGGAAAATTAGAATTGAGCGAACACCATGTTATCGTTGATATGCAAGAAAATATTGAATGTGTCTCAACAGATTTGTTTTAAATACCACTGCGATATCGTTTTATTTGATGTCACTGTATTAGCTCGCTTACTTTGATTATCAGTGACAACGTTTCACCTTCATACAATTGAAATTGATTATTTTTCGTTTCGCTACAAACTTTTGTAACCATTTTATGGTTCACTTAGAGAGCTAAAACTTTTTGTGCTTGTGGCAGCAAATCAGCCAATACACGTCATACATATTTATGACGTCATTACTTTAGTAAGTTACACAATAGCGCCGTTTACGAATGAGTATGGGCAACTATGTTACCACGTAAGCGCTTTGATTTTGTGTAATGTACTGAATAATGACATCATGAACATCTATAACCTGTATTGGTTAATATGCTGCTCCAAATATACAGGGTCCGGCAGTGAAACGGGATGATTTGAGATGGGGTTCAGAGCTCATAAGGTGGTGGTGGGGACGAAGGCTGTTGGCTCCTCACCATCAGGCCTACCATTTAGTTTAGAGTCCGCCCGGTTTGCGCGAAGCAATCCTACCAGTGGCGTCACCGCTGTGTTTGAAATTGGGGTCAACCATAGGTTTTCCATTTTTAATATGGCATAATTTTGTTCTTTTTTTTTTCTTGTTGCAAATATGTACTACTAAATAATAGAAAGATTAAAAATACATACACTTTTATATTTTAAATTATACAGGGTCCGGCAGTGAAACGGGATGATTT
>JABXWE010057682.1:0-19389 GCA_014611495.1 Limonius californicus | reverse complement strand
GACGCTCCTACAGCCGAAAGTATTGCTCCGATTTTGATGCGCTTTGGAATGCGGGGGTGTATCGAAAATTCATCGAAAAAATAAGCTTTTCAAAAAAATCCGAAACCGGAAGCGGAAGTTACGCATGTTTTTTTTGTATCACTTTTTTCGTGATTACAATTTTGAAACTTTTATCGCGGATAACGATAGAGGGTCATAAGACAAATCTGTTAGTTTTTTGCCGAACTAGCTAGCTTTAAACTGAAGGGCGCTATGATTTTTTGAAGATTTTGAGTTTAACGCCCAATTACTCGAAAACGGATGAATCGATTCAAATGATTTTTATTTTCTGAATAGTATAAGAAGGGTAAAATGAGGTGATATAAAAAGTTTTTTGAAAAATTATAAGGGGCCTAAATTACGAATTTTCAAAATTTTGGAAATTTTCAAAAAATTATTTCTCAAAAACTGCTCCAAGGAATTTTTTTAAATTTCATATGTCGATAGACCTCGCAAGGGGCTATCGATATGTTTTTGAAGAACTCCGTAATTTTCCTGTGGCGCCCTCTACGAAGCTTGGAAGTTTGAAACTTCAAACTCCTTTAATTAATAAACGAAAAAAGATAGGAAGCTGGGGTTTTCACTGAATCGCTCAGTGCGTAATGGAGCATATGAATATGCAAAGAAATATTACACTCGTGGATATATGTAAGCGCACCGGCCCCCTCCCCCTCTTTTTTAGAAAAATATTTTTTTATTCTAACGGTTGTTATTTGTTTGCGTCAAAGAATCTTTTTCCGCGAAAATAAAAAAATCGATTTTTTATGCCCTACAAAATATAATTTCCAGGGAAAATTTTACCTCGGTAGCAATAGCGAGCGGTACTAGTTAGACCGCGCGACGGCCTAGCGGTACGGACAGCCCTGCGCACTTTGGTTCAGAACCATTGCCATACTGTCGCGCTACATTCATTTCTTTAACCGGTATTACAACAACAAGTTATAAATTATTTATCAAAATTTTGTATTTAATACTTAATTTTCGAAATCGAGATTTTAACGGAAATATCCGTTTTGGGTCTCTAGGAATCCAAAAAAGTGGTTTTAAAAAAATGTCTGTCTGTTATAAAATCACAGCAAACTCAATTTGCAGTCACAATATCACGTATATAGTAGAGAATGAAGTATGCCTGGTTGCATATTAAAAGGAAATTAAGGGGCACCGCAGATATTTGGCGGGACTTCTTACAAGCCTTGTAAGTCTATTCGTTACGAGGCAAGGTTTTAGGATAGCGCTTGAACAACCGTTTTCAGGAAAATAACTCTACTGTTGAATAAAGATGATATGAACAGTTTCCAGTATGGGAAAGTCCAGGGAGGCAGTCGCGTCCACTTATTAATACCTGTTCTCATACGATATTGTATATTTATTTTATATTAAATATTTAACTAAATATACAATTTTATCTCTATTTAATGGTCAAAATTAAATGTTATTAATAAGAGCAAATAGTCATTCTATTGAATTATTAAATTCTCTTAAACATCTGAAAATACATATGTATTGCCTAAAAGTCATCGATATATTTTCTTAAATAATATGTTCTTAAAACGATTAAGTCTTAACAAGTAATTAATATTTTCTTTTCCCCTTAAATTTGCAAAAATTGATTTATATTATGATAAATGAAATGTCGATTACAAAAGTATTATTTTCTAACCTAACAGTTTTTTAAAAATACAATAAAACCACTTTCGACATAGGGTGGATATAAAAATAATTTCTACAATTGCTTAACAACATAAAATTAATAAAGTGGGTACATTGTATTATTTAAATTTTAAATTTAAAATAAAAAGTTTTGCCCCCTCTGGAAAAATATTTGTTTGTATGTTGAAAAACTGTGTTATATGTTACCAGATATTAACGAGATATATTAAGAACTGCTAAATAATACTAAAACAATCTGTAGCTACTTCTTCGTTAATAGGTACTACCGCTTAACGCAATTAATATTTTTTAATAATAAGCCATTAATTTTTTTGAAAATAGATTATTTAATTTTAATTAAGCTTTGGTTCATCACTGATTTTATTTATAAAATATTCGAAATTCTATTGTTATAGTTCTAGGAGAATTTTCCCTATAATATATATTATTTTTGACTAAAATTTGGTGTTTAGAAAGTTAGAGGATATTTTACACAAGTAGAAACTTGGTCACTACAAGATTTTAATTTAAAAATTGCCTTAATAGTTCGGTTGTAGAAAAGATAAGAAATTTAAGAATTATTGAAGGTGTGGTAGTAAAGCTTTATGGCGATATAAATATCACAACAAATTGAGGCCTCATCACAAAAAAATTAAGTGTCGAAGCGACAGCCTCTTGTGGTGGAAGAGCCAAACCATATCTGTATAACATTTAAATACTTAGGCCCTCTATTAGTTGTTGTTGCATTTTCTAAAGGAGTTGTTTATCCACTACTTTCGGTCCCCTCTCACTAGGTTTCACATCTTACTGCCGGGCATCGGCTTTTTTAATGACACGTGCTTCTCCTCAGCGGTAAGCTAGAATCATGGGATACTTACAGTTGAGCATCGAATCTGAACGATAAATACTAGCAAATATATTAATCAACAATCAGGGCCGGTTTTAGACGGGGATATCGTGAGCAACTGCTAATTTAAGATATGTAAATATTATTGACAGCCGCCTTATAATAATGATTATAATAAATTGAATAGACTTGATTTGCCGTAAAGTTGTCCAAAAAATCACCCAAATCAGTGTGTTTGAGGTGATAGTCTGTAGAAGTTACCAGAAACCTATACTCTTTTAATTAATGATATTTTAACCTCTTTGGCATTAACTATTGCATTATTTGGTTTTACTGCTCATTTTTCACATTTTATTACTTATGCATTGTATAATCCAAACAACATTCTCATTTTATTGTTATAAGGCTAAGAATCTAATTTTCTGGTCAACTACAACATTTCGTATTTTTAGCACTACTCCCCGGATGTTTAGACGGTATTTATTACCAGCTGTAATGACACCTACAAGTACACGCACAAAACGTCATAAGGGAATTGTGGTAGAGTAGTGGCCGCAGCGCTTGGCTTCCGAGTTATTCTACCAAAGTCGCTCAGATGCGAATCCTGAGCACTACACTTTCCCATGGTGTTTGTGATGTGTGGGGCATGGGGTTTTTCAAGGGTGGGGTATGTTAGACCCGTGAACAGCACGAAATGTGCTGATCCGGGATACCCTCTACTCTACGATTCTTAAAAAAAAGGAACGCCATAAGTAATCTCTAAAGCGTTTATTTTTATAAATGGTGCCAAGGTGATATATTAACTGAGAATATAATTAGGTAAGCGCATATTAGGTAAGGTTGCGACAAAGGGTCTAGCGCCGATCCTATCAACAGTACCTATAAGAAATTTGCGTTAAAAATGCCGTTAGATCCTTTTAACAAATTACATTACTAAATTACAAATACATTAAATTTCTGTGAATAATAGAGATACCCGCTTACGTAAAGTATGTTAACCAAGTGCGGTTGGAGAAAAAGATTAACCAAAAACAAAATACGCCCATGAATGTATGGGCGAAATGTTGAAACAAGCATAACTAAGGGTCGGACAAAAATCATTGAATAGCGATGAAAAACACACATCATTTTTCGAATCTTATATTAGTCATACAAACCATGCAGCCATTAAACATTTCTAACTTTCTATGTTGTCCCTAGTAAATTGTTTTGCTTAATCGGGCCTGATACCTCTTAAATTTTATTAAAATATTAAATATATATTAATATATTAAAACTTAACACTACTACTAGAAGTATGCATATCAGAAAAAATAGTTTTACACATCCGGTAGACAACTACCACTTCACAAATTTAATAGTGTTTGGAAAATAATAAAAATTTTATTCCAAAACTAACTTTTAACAGCTGTTAAGTAGGTTTTTGAGTAACAGAACGTCAAATTCAAAATTATCAAAAATTCCTTGAAGATCTCAGAAACAAGTTTTTTGAAGAAATAAATCATAATTATATAAGCCTTTCAGTTTAGGTACACTCCGTATAACTGCAGAAAATATTATTCTTTTTAAAATCTATAATTAAAATTTTGAAAATCTCAAACATTAAATTCGTCAATTTCTTTTTTCTTCGAGTGCTTTATCTCTTACGAGATGTAGCGATGTTCTCTCCTATGCCTGTGTTCCGCGTTTTAATGTACCACAGACATACGGGACCTGCAGCTTAACGTGGGCTTCGAATCATGGGAAGTGTAAACACTTCTACTCCAAAGAAGATTTACTAGGCAGGATACCTCGCTGGTTTGCCATTGCTTTGCGAAGGAAAACGGCCGTTACAAATCCGATATTTCGGTACTGGGAAATGAACTCACGACCTTCGGCGTAGAAGTTTAACGCGCTAACCTCTAGCCCACAGTCGCCTCTTAATTTCTACAAATATAAATAATAGTGAGGCTCTGTACCCCATGAAGGAGTTTGGCCTGCAAGGCGAAAGGACAGAGCTCTCGTATCCTTGCTCTCACCCACGGTTGTCGCGTGCCAAACTCATGGTACGTGGTGGGCATCACGCAGTAGAAAACTGCATTATTACCCCTTATTCATTCGAACGCAGGTGCTCAATTATTTAAAGCGACAGGGTAGGCCGCCCGCCAGTCATCGATTCGCGGTTTTGAATATGTTATATTCAAAATATTCTCCTGCTAAAACTTTTAAATAAATTAATTATTTTGAAATGAAACGAATTATAACATCAATTTTCTGTAATTTTGTCCGAAAACTTTCAATTGCTTATTACATTTTTTGTTTGCTTCTGTATTATATAATTTCATCAAACATGGGGGGTTTCAAAATTTGCATACTACTTTTTTTTAAGATTTACGCACCCTGTAGAGTAATTTTAAATGACTTAAATTGATTAGATAGTCGGGTCTTAAACATTGAATTTTTGAAAATGACCGCCACCTAAATTTCAAATTAAAAATCTTACGAAAATCAATTGCATTGTTATTAAAATATTAAACATTTTCATAAGGTAATATTTTCGGAATTAAATACTAGCTTCTGTAAAAAAAATTCCGCTTGTAGTCCTGAATTTGCAAAAACTTTTCTAAGTGATCTATTTCATAGAACCCGCTATACAGGGTGTCGAAGCATTTATATTGCATACATTTCAACTTTTTACCAAACTATAGTTAACAATTTAATTGCTTAGTGTTTTAATCTTTTTCGGTGCATATTTGAATCTATTATACCTGGCATTTATGATAGTATTGTATATAGAGTGTCCCATGACGTCAGGTCACTACTTCACCTACGTGTAGGAGAGGTGAAAAGAAGTCGAAACTAAAGGGTAGTCATTTTCTCTAAATAGACTATTAAAGAAGTTTTAGTTAAATACTGAAGCAGCCGAAACAATAAATGATATTAAGTGGTATTTGATGCAAACGGTCTACGTTACTATGAAAATGGTATTATTTACTTGTATGTGAAACAGTAAAGCACCCTAAAGTTGATTTCTCTGCTTGCGCTTATTAACAATGTTCATAATGTTTACTTTTACGAGAGTACGCCGGTATGTACGGTTTTTGTGATAGAAACTCAGTAGCAGCTGTTCAAGAATATGGGTTGAGATTTCCAAATCGGCGACTACCAGATTAACGAGTTTTTCAATGATTGCACAATCACCTACGTGAATACGGAACTTTCCGAAACCGTCGACTGAGCGTCCAGTACAGCAAGTACTAGACAATGAGGACAATATACTGCGAGAAATTGATAATGACCCCAGCACCTCTGTTCGTCCTGTATCTGCACAAGTTAATGTACCACGAATGCGAGTTTGGAAAACATTAAAACGTCATGGTTTATATCCATTTCATATCTAGCCTGTTCAAGCCCTCTTACCTATAGATTTTGCTAGTCATATGGAATTTTGCCGCCGGATCATTCAAAATCGAAACCTACTAATAGAATTATATTCACGGATTAGGCAACATTAACAAGGAATGGATTAATGAACAGGAAGAACAGCGACTCTTGGGATTTGGAGAATCCACAGGAAATCCCAGTGTCAAATTATCAACATAGGTTTTCAGTGAATATGTGATGTGGAATTATTGATAGCATGCTCATTGGTCCATTCGTTTTTGGCAACCATTTAATCGCCGACAGACATTTAAATATTCTAGAAAATCATTTGAGACGCTTGCTAGATAATATCCCTCTGGCGATTAGGCATGGTATGTGATACCAACACGATGGTGCACCTGCGCACTTTGCGTTACGTGTAAGACAATTTGTGAAGAACGTGTAATTGGTAGAGGAGAACAGCACCCCTAACCCCCAAGATCTCCGGACTTAACTTGTTCAGATTATTATCTGCAGGGCCATATGAAAGATATGGTATGCCAAACACCATCAGAGACTGTTGAAGATCTTAGGAGACGCATAATTGAAAAAACTAATTCGGAATAACAATATGTTAAGTAGGGCAACCTGATCTCCCTTAAGAAGAGCCAGAATGTGTCTCGAGAGCAACGGCGGCCATTTTGAACAATCGTTACAGTAAATTTAAACTAAAATAAAAATCTTGGCTTTTCTGAAATTGTAATTATTTAATAAATAATAATTTAACATTCTGTATTTTGAAAACGGTTTACTTTAGGGCATAACTTTATTAGAATTTTTAACTTTATTTGGTCTAAAGGTCACCTACACGAAGCAGTGGCTTCAAGTCATGGGACACCCTGTATATCAATGAAATAAAAATTCGAAATGGAAATAAGTGTAATAATGATAAAATAAATATATTCATTATACATACAGCATGGGAAAATACAAAAGATGAGCTACATAAATAGGTTTTGATGTTCTGCGAATTCCACTGTGTTGATTTTTCCAAAGAGGAAAGAAATTTTAATTCATAAAATTCCAAGTACGTTATTAATTCAAAAGAACTGGCAATTACTGGCTCTAAATTACCCACATTTTTCCTTTTTAAATAATAATTATTCGATGTTCGCTTTCCCATGTACCATTAATTTATAAAACGATGCATTATTTGTTGCATAATGCAACATATGCCTCTTTTTGCATGGTCATATGTTTTTCTATGTTAATTTACAAGGTCTGCTTTTTACAACAAACTAGTTGTAAATTATAACCGTAAAAACTTGTATACACCAGCATTAAAAATTAGAGCTAAAATAACTGTAGCTGTATCTCTTGTGAGATAAATTGCCCGGCAGGGAACCGTCATTAGTTAAAATCTGTTATCTGAAATCCCTGTGTTTTGCAGCTAAATCTAGAATTTAATAGCTCCGCTATGGTTATGTCGGAGACCTTTTTATTTTTCTAGCCATCGCCGAATGCCCGCTAAAAATTCCTACGCTGGTCTAATTAATAATCGATTCATGCTAATGTTGTGGGATAAACATACTTGTTTATTTTCAGACAGTACATTCTTTTTTATGAGGTTTACCAAGATTTATGGGATGTGTTATAGAAGATTTACTAAATAATTGTATAAATTTGTAACCATTATCTAAGTGTTCCCATAGGAATTTTTGACCAGCGAGAACATCGTATTAACTTGATGTTAGCCCTTTTTTTTCGGAAGACAATGCTTAATTTATTCATAACCAATTCACTTTTCTAATTCTTTCTATAAAAGGCTCAAGTCAGAGTATAAATGAAAACTTGGTAAATAATTAAATAAATAAATTAGGGTCGGCCGTCACGACCCGCAGGCCGCATGCGGCCCTGTAGAATTTTTTCAGCACTTAGTTTTTGTTTCTACTCGTACTTTTTTATGAATATTGTCCTATACCTAAAATCGATATTTGCAAAGATAATTTTACTTTTTTCTTAGAAACCGTTGAATTATTAAATTTTTTTTTTATATAGATTAGTAGCGATGAGTTTGACATAAAGTGAGAATATTTATTTTTAATAACACAGATAAAAAAAACCATTTTATTTCAATTAAAAAGTATTCACTTATAACAAATATGACCTTTGTTCTGTTCAGAAAATACAAACGTATTACTCGTAAACGACTCAACGGAAACGAAAAGCACCTATTATGCGTTGTCTCAACTTTGCTATAGTTGCAGAGATCTGATACACAATATGCATTATTTCCTTATAGGAAAAAATCTAATTACGTCAAATTTGACGATTTAGGTGGCGCCGCGACCTATACACAATTCTTGATTCGAGAACTGTCGAGTCACTCGTCCAAAACGTGCTGGAACACCGTCGTGTTAGAACCACAGATTTGTCATTAGATTTAGAGTTACATTTTACAGGAGTTGAGGCAAATTATTTTACAAGAAATACAAATATTGTGCACCATTCAGATGTCTATAAAAAAAAAGAGATTTTGCAGGAGTTGAGGCAAATTATTTTACAAGAAATACAAATAATGTGCACCATTCAGATGTTTATAAAGAAAGAGATTTTCCAGTAGTTGAGGCCAATTATTTTACAAGGAATACAAGTATTGTGCAACATTCAGATGTCTTAGAAAAAAGGGAAACAATAACGAAATCGCTCACAATATTTCCCCAAACATTTACAGTCCATTGTCGATGACCTTCAACAATTCTTGAGATTTCTGTTGCACAATGATGAGTATTGCGTCGGTTTAGGCTACTTTAGGTGAAGATCGACTAGTCAGTAAACAACAGTTTTTTGAAAGAGTTAGGAGTTGCTCTTTCTATTTCCAATCCCTAATCACTTTGTGTCAAACTCATGGCTAGTAGATTAGATAGAAATGGGACCTCGATGGGGCAGTGCAAAGAAGCGCTGACAGTCGAGGTGACAGTGAAATGCGGTTTAGTCGGCCGTGGGATCGGACCCCGGCTGAGGCGATGACCGTATTTCACTTAGTTAAGTTTAGGGTGCATGTTGCATGAATGGCTACTATATAAGGGACGTCTACACCCCCTGAAGTAATGCGAAAGCGGTTAAAAAAGAATCTATTCCAAGGGTTTGTAATGAAAATGTAAAAATATCTATGAAAATATCGATTTTAGGTATACGACAAGATTCATAAAAATTGTGGAGAATTAACGTGTCAATTCAGAAACATAATAATGTATAGTGTTCCATTTGAAAAACACCATAAATAATAAAATAAATTTTTGGTGATTGTGTCCGTTTGGTAGATCAGTTGGCTACATAACAACCAAACA
This sequence comes from Limonius californicus, assembly GCA_014611495.1. Classification (NCBI taxonomy): domain Eukaryota; kingdom Metazoa; phylum Arthropoda; class Insecta; order Coleoptera; family Elateridae; genus Limonius; species Limonius californicus. The sequence goes on along the minus strand of JABXWE010057682.1, from coordinate 10,161 downwards.
TCTATTCTTAAGTAATCGTAATATTCACTTACTGAATTCCTTTGTTAAGTCTTATATCGACCAAAATTTTGACATTTCTTAGATTAACTCGGCAACGCGTCATCCAAAATCATTAAACAAGAAATTGTTGGATAGGTACATTTATACTGAATTCATAAATGTCAAAATATACAGGGCGTTCTATTTAAAAAATAGTACTGTCATCAAATCAGCCTGCATATTTAAAAATATTTTCATTGTACCCGCACCCTTAAAAATTTCCAAATCATTTTAATAATACCAACAGTGGAGTTTGAGGCACTAATGAGCAATCCTGTATAAATTGCAGGCTGCATCCGCATTTTCGCTACATTCACCAAACATAAGCAAGAACTAAATTAAAATTAAACTTAAATTAAAATAAAGAAAAGTGACGCAATGCGTACCTTAGGTTGAGTCAACCGCTTCTGAGGCGGGACAACTTAGTTGTCGCACCCTGTAGATCTTAAGTGACAATGGGAATATTCGCATTTTAAAGTTTCTACCATTGTCTGTAATAATCAGACTGAAATCGTTCGAGTACCTCACAGACATCAGACTGCTGCGTTGCTAAATATATGAAAACCACATTACAAACAGTAAGCATACAAAATTGTAGTATTTATTCGTTTATGGACGAATTTAGAAAATGAGCGCTTATTTCATTTACAATTGGCATCAAATATTTCCTTTTAACTTTTAATTACTTTCTCTTTATTAAATCATGTTTAAATAGAAGATTGTAAATTTGCTGTAGCTCTTCGCATGGATACGTTTGGAAGTATCGGCAGACTAAATACACATACAAATAAAATGAACATATATTGAAAATTGCGGAAGGATGTAAATAACGAAAAAGTTACAAATTACAGTTGAACCTCGATAAGTCGAAGTAGAGGAGGGAGGAGTAAAACATCGATTCTGGCTTGGGTTCGAAACCTAAGTATTACCAAAGACTATTTATATAAATTTATAAATAGTCTTTGGTATTACTGTGCAGATTTATAAAAATCTTGTCTGCAACCCACCACACACAATTTCCCAATCGGGCTTGCAACCATCTTAATGCTAAAAATATTCTAACTAAATGTGGACGTATTTTTATTTTTCGATAAAATAGGAAGCTCAACTTTCGATTTTCACAATTTTTCACTGAACAATTGCCGTGATTTGTATCTTTACGAAATAAACTAAATTTTTTGATGTGGATCGACGAGTTGGAACAACTTGTGACATTCGGCCGCTTTTATTTTTATTATTGAATGCACCCTGTATGCGCGGCGTTTACTTATCTTTCTACAAACGTAGCATTAACCCGAGTCTTCACACTGTTAAGTGCGGGGTGAAGACAGAAGTCAGGCTCTAGCTCTCGACCTAAGTGTTATTCAGTGTAATTTACCAATAGGTAATTACTTTCGATTTCTGCGGTGCAATTCACGGTACGTCCGAAAAAGGGGAGTATTCGGGTTTCCGAAAAATCCCGAAAATATCGCTTAAAGTACCGATTGGGGAAATTTCGTCGTATGGCCGAATATTGAAAAATCTGCCAAAAGCAGAGAGAAGTTTTCTGTAACAACTCCACCGCTACACCCAGGGACTGATTCAAGCTTTACACCCACCTGAAGATCCAATTTTCCATCGAACAAAGTAAATATTCAAAACCTTTGTTAGCCACGCTTCAGCTGCTCCGTTTAGTTTACCGAGGGGGATACCCTCTGAGACGACGCCGTTAATTGTGAAATCTTGTAAAATCAGTTTATATTTTGTATGTTTTATTCGAAGACTTTAGTGATATAAGAAAACACTGCGTGTACAAGGTCTTTCGGTAGTATCTTTTTTTCAGGTATTATTAGCTTAAATTTAATTGTTTTGGGTTCACCTGTGTGTGACCTTATTTAATATTAAGATTGCTAGTTTCAAACTGTGTTTTTCTTAAAATAATGTTTATCTTTGTTCGTTACAAAATTATAATCATTTAACCATTTTGCGTGTATTTTGTCCGCTTCTTTAATTTAATTATATGCCTTGTCAATTCAACTCTACTTTATCTTGATCTTTGTTAAAAGAAATGTGCAGATTCATGTAAGGACAGTTGGGAGTGACTGTTGAGCCCCTTTGTTTACGGGGATAGCAAATTCACATTTTTTTATTAGGAACAATTGCGTGGAAAGGTAAGTTCCATCACGCACAACCTTCGGATTGGACGTTCAAAATAACATGAAGCTTAAGCAGTGATCTAGTGATATACCCGTTGGCGCCCTCACTTATTACGACTTTCTTCCGAATTTAATCAGGTTTAAGCGCTGTGTATGTTACAAAATGAACCACCCCCCTCCTCCTCTGAGCTACGCTAGGGCATGCCGTCGTTTATGTGTCACAATTCTGTTTAGGTCCGTGACAAACTTCCACGCAAAATCTTGAACTGCTAGACGGAAATGTTGGTAAACACGGCGAACCAAAACTGAAAATCCTATAAAAAGCCCTCGCCGAGAACTACCGATCCGTACACATCGACCAAAATAAGAACTCCCCTTTCCGAATGCTGTGATCGTCACGTCGACCAAAAATTTCGATTTTAGAACGCGTTTTCGACACTGTGACGCAATGGCACATACTCTATTCAAAAAAACTGGGAATAGTTTCGTATAGGGAGGGAAGACGAAACGGCGGACCTGCCTGCCCGCGCTCTGACGAAAGCGAATGTTACCGCATTCTGTTTCCAAAAGGTCACAACTTCGACGCCTCTGCGCACCTCGAGCCTTGGACGAGCAAGACGCCGGAACGTCGAAGGGTAGGCGAGATGCTCTATTTAAAAGACTTTACCGAACAGAACAGAAATATATTTTGTAATTGTATTGAAATATAAGGTGGGGGAAAAATACGGAACAATGCAAATATCTCCACCATGGTAACCACAGTTTCGACACAAATTTGTACATGAAGGTTCCGATAAACGGCTGATTCAATGATGGTATTGGCGGTATAGAAGGACTTCCGGTTTAGCCTGAAATTAGATCAACTTTTTAATTTAAAATGGAATATCACACATAGGTTGATATATTAATAAAAATCTTTTTTGCGAGTTCAATGATAAAAGATTTGATGCGTTAATTTTCAAGAATTCTAGAGATACTGAACAAAACACTTAACAATAAAGCTTCGTAATTAGTACTTATTAATTTAAAAAAATACATATATTCGATATTCTATAGCTTTTACTTTAGTTTTTATGTGGTCAGAATTCCGATACTCCCAATCTCCTTCTAAATTGTGGAATTTCATGGGTTTCTCTATTTTCTTTTTCCATCTAGTGCGTGGTCTTCCTCGCTTCCTTCTTTCAGGTGCAACCCAATTTAGCAACCTGTAGGGCCATCTTAGATTTGTCATTCTGTTTAATTGTCCGTGCCATAACAGTTTACTTTTTTCAGTTGTATCTATGATCGAGTGTTCTACTATTAATTTTCTCTTATAGTTTCATTCTTTACCCTATCTAGTTTAGGTACTCTGCAGCTTCTTCTTCAGAAGTCCATTTTGACTGCAGCCAGTGTATTTTCCATCCTTTAATTTATAACCCATACTTCAGACCCATATGTTGTAATACTCTCTGTGGTGGTTTTGCAGATTGTCTTCTTTGTATGTTTGGTGATATCCTTACTCCGCAGGACCGAGTTCAGTAATTGTATTGACTCCTGATTGCCTTGTCCGCTTCTGCTCATTATGTCTCTTTCTCTTATGCCTTCGTGTGTGGCCGTTACTCCAAAATACTTATATTCTTGGTAGGTCTTAATTTTGCTTTTGTCTATTACGATATTATGTCCTTTTTGTCCTATCACCAAATATTTAGTTTTTTTCATTTTAGTATTAGTCCCAATATTCTTCAACCAGTTTTCTTAATAGGTATTGTATGTGATCCTCATCATCAGCGGGAATCACCTGGCCGTCGTCAAACAATATTGTGTATAGCTGATTGTCTCCAATAGGTATCCCCATATATTTACTTTTTTGTCAGTTTCCTTAGGATTTGTTTAGATACACCTTAAACAGTGTCGGAGAGAGTGACCATCCTAGTTTAAATTCTTCCATACAAAGAAATTCATCAGAAACTTGACCATCAATTTTCACTCTACTCATATATCTCTCGTACAGTTGTTTAATGGTGTTGATATATACAGGGTTTATATTAGCACCTTCCAACACCTCCCGTAGTTTTTGTATACTCCAATCCTCCAAGCATTTCTAAGCACTGTAGCCATGATTGGTTTATTGTATACCCGCACTATGAATTTTGCCTAGAGTATATTCCAATTCGTTATGTCCCTAACGGCTTAAGCGAGTCCACGCCTACGGAGATTGTAAGAACAGGTTTACGGACAAGCTACTTACCTGACAGTGGCGTAGGTCATTTACTTTGCAGATGTTATTGTTGGCAATTTTTTTGGAAACTAAAATAAATAAAGAAATAAAATAAAACCACGTATTGAAATTATTTAAAGTTATAGTTGCTCCCAAAGTTGCAGGAAATTTGGAAAAAACAGTTCAGCATACCGATAAAACAATTCAAGATTATTGGGAACGCGAACGTGTAATAATTGAAGAAGTCAATCCACTTGTGATTCATTTAGGAATGGATTTTGATTTGGACGACGACTTTCACATTGAAGATGATGATAGTGATTAATAAAATTATAACTGATAATTATATTGTACAATGTTACTTTTGTTGTTTTATTTATTATGTAATTACTTTGAAATTATTTGCATGTATATAATTTGCTGTGATACGGCGCATATTAAAAAAAATAGCTGCAGCGCGCAAATGATTCTGAATAGCCAAAGTATTGTATGCTGCAAACTACGCACAAGCGTTCTATTTCCCTTTGCCTCACTGGTTAAAAAGAGACAAAGGACAGCGAACGTAATTCACGCACTTTTACAGCGCAGGCAGGTACTAGCGATAGGCGTGGACTCGCTTAAGCTGTTAGGGACATAGCGAATTGGAATATACTATACCTGGGGTAATTCCCACTCCAGTACCTACGGCTTTACTTCTTATCCGACAGAAGATGCAGTTTCAGATTGTTTGCCGCTAGAAAAATCTCACCAACCTCGGCCAGGTTCAACCCCGCGTCCTTGGATGTAAAGGTAAGTGCGATAACCACTAGACCAACGAGGTCGGCTCCACACTAATTAAAAAGAATCAATTAATTAGTAGTAGATAGTAGTAGTAATTAATTTTATTACCTAGCAAGACATGACAACAGAAGCAATAAAAAACAAATGAATAATACCTACAAATAACATCACCTGAGAAGAAGTTCAAAATGACCACCATTTACTTCTTGGCTATAACCAAGTCTATGTAGAAATCTTTCAGTTACAATAACCAGATGCTCCACAGGAATTCGTCTTGTTTTACCAAGTCCTATTTTTTTTAAATTAGTATGTCGTTCGGAATAAATTCTAGGTTTTGAATGTCTCCAGACAAAAAAATCCGATGGATTCAAGTAAGGGGAACGAGGGGGCCATTCAATAAAACCCCTGCTTCCTACCCTCCTATATATTTGATTTAAAACATTTTGTGCGTAATACAGGGGTGTTTCTTCCTGGTGAAACCAAATATTATTAGGTAATTCCCCTTTTACTTCAAGAAGTAGGAAGGAGTAGGAACAATTTGATTTTCTAGAAGTTCTAAATTTTTGTTAATCAAACGTGAACACAATACAATACAACGCAAACAAAGCACAATTAAACAAGTTTGCAACAGTTGTTTTTATAACAAGTACAGAAAGCTATTCAATACACACAAGAAGCACGTCATATAAACCACTGAAAAAATTATTTATAATATTATTAAAATTTATAAAAAATTGACTATACTATACTATCCCACTAAATCGATTTGATATTTCTGTAAACAACAAACATAAGTGTTATTTTTTTAAATCGTGAACGTCTCCTACCCAACCGTTGTCAAGCTGTTTTAGTAAGGTAATTATGAAAAGATCAAGCAGTTATAGGAAAAATCGTTTACGCTTAATTCTCTCATTCTTTCGTTTGCATGAGCTGCTAGATTATAATTACGAAGGGACCTCGGTGGGGCAGTACAAACACGCGCTGTCAGCCGAGGTCACAGTGAAATGCGGCCGACCGGCCGCTTGTTCGAACCCCGGGTGAGGCGACCGTATTTCATTTAGTTAAGTTTAAGGTGCATGTTATATGAATGGATAGTATATAAGGGAAGCGCGCACCTCCCCGAAGTAATGCGAAAGCGGTTCCGGGGGGGGGGTAGTATGAATGAATAAAACATAAAAAGATATTGTTTTATATTTCTAGAATTATTACAAATCACGGGTGAAACAATATGTCAATAAACTAGCAAAAGCAAGTTCTATCGAAATATCAAAAAATATACAGGGTCCCCCCTCTATGGTCGTCAGTCCTGGGACTGGTTTGTCGCAGCTCTCCATTCTCCCCTATCTAAGGCCTTTCTCTTCATTTCCTCATAGCTGTTGCTTTCCGAGTCTTGTATATACAGGGTATTCTATTTAAAATACAAAAGTTTTTGTAATTTTCGGCTAGACTGGAAATCCTTTTAAACCGCCAATATCTTCATTGTATTCGCCATATATCGGAACCTTCATGTAGAGAATTTTGTCGAAATTGCGTTTGCCGTATTAGAGGTATTTGCATTATTCAGTACCTTTCCCAACGGTGTATAGTAAAAAACCCAGGGGAATTAATGTTTTGTGTAGTTTTGATTATTTTCTATTTTTTTTGTTCTGCAGCTCTACAACTTCTACGAATCGTTTTCCCATATATGTACTGGTTTTTTTGGTTTCTTGGTGTTAATTACATATCCTCTTATACTTGTATCTATAAATCTTTTTCTTCTATGATCTCCTTGAAGTTTAGTTTACTAACCGCTGGCAAATGAAAATAATCGTATGTAATTGACTTCGACGTGTAGCTATCCACGACACCTATTCATTACATAACTACCTTTGAAGGTATTATTAAATTGAATATATCAATCAGCACCCCAGCAGTTTCACACAAAGCGCTTGGCAACATCATCCATCGGAGTCAGCGGTCGTCAAAGACGGCGCCGACGAGCTCGTTTTGCATACATTACAGAACCATTTCATAAATTGGCTCAGAATTAACAGTCAGACCATGAAGGAGGCCCTACATCGAGCATACATGTACACTGACACCGCAATGAAAGTTTATGTTAGGTTGCTTTTCGCACCTTCCGCCACTTCTTTGTAATTAGTTAATTTTCGCGTGCATGCGTTTGCCATCTCGGTATTTTTAATGAAAATCACATTAATTATATTTATCTATACTCTTGTTTTTGTAATGCTCATTGGATATTTATGCTATTCCTAGATAAATGAAGAACCTGCTCGCTACGTGCATTGTATTCGTAATTAATGTTACTGTACTTATATGTGGAAGTGTTTGAACTTGAGGATGTTGCTGTCTGTATCTGATAGGTTTTTCTAATTTCCGAGATTATTAAAGTCATGTTTTATACTCACACTTATTCTTAACAAATCATTGAACTGCTGTGCGGAGATTTTAATGCATCAGACATTTCTATCAGACAATAATATTTTTGCTAATATAATGTTATCGATTCAAAGTAAACCAGAAGATAAGATATTGCGAAAACGTAATCATATTGTGGTGAAAGTTATTTTCGAAACGTGCCCCTTCGTGCGCTAGTGACTACAACAGAAAAAATAAATGCTGAAACGAGATTGTGCAATATTGTAATTGAATTATTCATCACTGTCAGATATTAATGATTGTACCTAGTTATAAATAAATCACACCGATAATGGGTACATAATGAAACGCTGCATGAATCCGAAATGTATCATTGTGTTTTGAAACTCCACTTATTAATGCCACCGCGGAATATGCGGAAGTTTAAACGTTTCTGTATTTTAAAAACATGCAACTTAACGCCATTTTGTTCCTTTGTTCTGCTATTAGCTTATTTAAGAAACTTACTCAACCAAAATTGGCATAATAATATTTAAAGAGAAATGGAACATTACTTACGGTTTTTACATATTTGCATTGATTACTAATTTAGATAATCAAAAAATCTTAATGATGCAGAAGAGGAAAGATACCAAATCGTAATACACATATCTATAAAATAAGATCAACTAACAATGGTGAAACCGCCGTATCTGTGATTAATAAGGAAAACTATTCGAATCAGTATGTGGTAATAAAGTTAGTTATCTAATTTCAACTCATATATGGGTTATTTAAAGTTTAAACTATTCTACATGTTTTGCTTATTTTTAAAAATGAATTAATCAAATATTTGACTCAACTAAAATAGATATTAGTATGAATTAGATGAGTCGTGAAAACGCAATCTGTGAGTTGGCACAGTATTTTGCTTGTTACCCTAACGGGCTGTGAACGACGTCCGAGAAGCTTGTCACAGTGACCATCACTAGCGATAGTTGTGAAACCGTGTGACTTCGCCGTCACTGGCTCACATAATTTACCCGAAGCTGTTCATAATCTAACCACATCTTGTACGAGATTGCGGAATGAAGATCTCGAGCCCGGGCGGCTAAATAAAATACTGGAACGAGAACTCCGAAGCACCAATGAATCAAGTAAGCATATGAAATGCTTTAAACGGAGTGTTGTAGGTGGCCGATACGTGATAAAAGCTTTAATCAACGGGAAGGACGACGTTGCAACAACTCAACGATAGTTTCTACGTAGTCACACGATTTCATAAAGTCACAGGTTTTTGTCACTGTAATTTAAAAATGAAATACGGTTGGACGTGTGACAGAAAAATCACCATTTCTCTATTATAATACTCATCAGATGTTTTTAAGTACAGTTTGCTTACCATAAGTACTTTCTAAATAACATAAGCTAAAAATGTTAAAAACAGTGAAATTTCGCGCATTGTTTCCGGGATCAATAATCGCTACAAGAGAGAAACGCAGTTTAGTAAACAATGCAACTTTTAACCCGTACACGCTCTTTATATTCGGAATATTCTTATAACCAGGGTTTATATTATGTGAATTGGACTTTAATTTCGAATGAATATAAAGAATTCAAATGCAATATAGTGGATTATAAAAAGTATTTTATAAATACAAATATGTCGTTTGCCAATTAAATGAAAATACTGTCGAATGGAGGAAATATTAAACGTGATAGTGTAAATTGATAGTAGTCTAAATAAGATATGAGTTGCGAAATCTTCTTCCTAGAGTACTTTTTCTCTTTCGCGACGTAGCGATCTTCTCTCTTATGCCTGTGTTGCGCGTTTAGAGTGCCACAAACAAAGAGGAACTACAGCTTCGAACCATGGGAAGTCTAAACACTTCTACTCCAGAGAAGATTTACTAGGTAGAATATCTCGCTGGTTTGCCATTGCCTTGCTAGGGAGAACGGCCGTTAAAAAACCGATGTTCCGGTACTGAGAATTGAACCCTGGACCTTCAGCGCAGAAGTCTAACGCGCTAACTTCTAGCCGCCTCTTGCGAAATTACTACCTGGTAATTTGTCACAGTGATTTGCTTGTCACCGGAACGGGTTGTGACCGACGTCTGAAAAAGTCCGTGACAGTGACCGTCACTAGTTCTAGCTATGAAACTGCGTTTCATACTTTACGCATAACGGTAATAATTTACCCAAAGGTGATCATACTATAAACACGTCTTATACGAAATCGAACAGACTAAATAAGCTACAGCAACAAACACAATACCGAAGCACCAATACATCTAGCAGGCAAATATCAAATATTTTAAATACAAATATTGTTTGTGGCTAATCCGTGATAAAAGCCTCAATCAACGGGAAGGAAGACGCCGCAAGAGCTCCCGATAGTTTCTACGAAGTCACACTCCGTCACAAAGTCACAGGATATAATCGCGGTGATTTAACTGGAACAGTTACGATTAGATCTGTGACTTAAGAAGAACCAGAGTATTGGCAACACTTTTATAATTTTCCATAGATGTTTCTAAATACAGTTTGCTTACCGCAAGTACTTGCTAAATCAAACAACTATAAATGTTAAAAATATTTGAAATTTTGTTCATTGATTCCGGAACAACTAATCGCTATAAGCGGGAAATACAA
>JABXWE010057679.1:0-12134 GCA_014611495.1 Limonius californicus | reverse complement strand
TAAGAATTACCAAACATTAATAATAAATATATAAATAAATGATTTTAAAATATGTTTTAGAATAGATTTAGGCCGAAAAAGAAACAGATTATAGAAAGCTCCAAATCACACATCATCCCTGGTTTATTATCATCAGAATAAACTTTATTGGAGAAAAATAAAATGTTGAAGCACCTTCACACGCCAATACGATATCACAATAATATATATATATATATGTATATATATATGTATCTCAACAGATAATTTGGTATCAAATTATTATTTACTATCAATTATTGCAGATCATACCTGGTGCCACAGAGCTAGATATTTATCCCCTACAATCTTATGAACCCAGAAGTCCGCAGAAAGACTTAAGAAGTCACAGTAAAATTCATACTTTTTGTTAATACATAATGTGTTATACTGAAAATATTTGTCGAACAATAAGCATTATTTCTAATGCATTTTTAATTTACTCATTCTATAAGAAATAAAATGATCATCTTAATTCAAACCGCAATAACGTTATTTGGATAGCTTGCATTACAGATACACTTAAAGTATGTTGTTTGACATAATGAGGTATTAACTTTTAGTTATGTTTCTCAGTTCATTTATTTAATGTGAATATCTTTCAAAAATAACCTTCCTCGGATGGATAACGGTTAACCACAGAGCATAACTTTAGGGTAAGTTGGGGAGATGTCCAGAAGTCGACTTTTAAGGTTAACTTTTGAGTATGTCAGGAAGGTACCCAAAAGATGTCAATTTTGGACATCTTTTATGGTTAACCAAAAGATGGTTTTCAAGGCTAGCTTCTGGACATCTCTTATGGTTAACCAAAAGATGTCTTTTAAGGTTAGCTTTTGGACATCTTCTATCGTTAACATTTCAGCGACCTTGAGGACGCCTTCAGGTTGCTCTATGGTTAGCTAAAACATAGTTAACCTACAGGTTAACTTTTGATTGACTAATGGCGACCTTCTATTTTTGATAGGTTAACTTTTAGCTAACTTTTGGGTAACTTTGGTTATGTGGGTGGGTTACTAACGGTTTACCAACAACGAATTCGAATGCCAATTTCTCAAGGGTGTTTCGACCGTTTTAAGAAAAAGTATTTAATCCATTTGTAACTACAGATGAATCCACCACCACCCAGAACAAAAAATCGTTAAAAACAATATTAAAATCGCTATTGTACGTCATCAACAAAAACACTGTCTGAAAACTTTACAGGGAAAATAATGGTATTGATTTTTGAAGAAGATACCACTGATAGATTACCTTCCAAAAGACTCAAGAATATGGAATGGAACGATAGTTGTGAATTATTTGGATTGTTTTGAAAAATCAGTCAGGCTTATTGCATTTTGTATGAAAACAATGTATGAATGTGTCCCATCTAACTGTCGTTTTCATCACAAAAGTCAACGGATTTAAGTGCGATTTGCTGCTACGTTTTCGTTACTCTACAGATTTTGCTTTTTGTAACTTACATCTTGTTCACGGATGTAGAATTCCTTGGCTTAAGAACAATGGTTATTTAAAGACACTTTTGAAGAACATTTTGCACACCTTGAGAAATCGGATTTTTCATAATATACCTAATAGCTTCGTATTGCCATTAATTTGGCCTTCTTTTTAAGTCAACAGAACCGCAAAACATTATTCAATAACATTTATTGCCATAAATAACAGAATATATTCGCAAAAATACTTTTACCCAGCAATTAAAATAACAGTTAATTAAAAGTTCACAACTATCTTCTTTTTTCATCTTCGGGCAGATGAGTTATTACATTATCTATCTTTTACATAAACTATCACGAATGTTGTAGGAGTGTGTAGTTTATGTGTGGTCAGGCAAAGAGAATGCACGCTCTGATCACTTCAGAGTGAATTTGTTTGTTATTACAGGTAGATTGTAGGTGGCAAATTACTTAGGAAATAAATTACATCTGACGTGGCATTTTTTATACGTTGCGTGGAAGAAGCGCGTGGAAACGAGGCCAATTCAGGGAAACTTATGAATGGATAGTTTTCCTCCGAACTTACATGACGACGTATGTTAAAATATGTTAATGGCACACGCATTCTTATGACGAACCGATGTTTACGAACAAGTAGATCAAGGATGAGGTTAAAAACAAAGACGAAGTAGTCCTTGAGATGTTCGTGTAACGAGTTTGTCAATATTTCTACTTATTTGATGAACACTTAGGATAAACACGTAGTTACCATGTAGCAGTTGCTTAATGAGAAAGCGAAATATTGACTGAGTTTTACGTTTTAATTTATTTTGTTTCGAAGAAGTAACCATAAAATAACCCACTTTCAAAATTGAAACAAATTAACTTTTTTGTTGGAAACTTGATGGACACTCTTAACTGCTTGAAATTACTGTTGCAACATTACCGATTTTACATTTCAAATTTTTGAATGGTTACAGTCAGTTTTATAGGTTATAATTTAAATTATAATTGAAAATAAAACAGCAACTTAAAGATTACTAAATTTGGTAATCTACATTTTTCTTAATTATATTTCATATAACCCATCATTCTTTTACTGTAATTAATTTTTGTGTTATATATTTCGCAAGACTATAAGAAGTAATGCGAAATCGTGCTTATAAATATCAATTTAAAATGTAAGCACACCAAGGTAATATAGCGTACTACGACTATGGGCAAATTAAATACAGACATTCCTATGAGATGTTTTAAACAAAGATACAACTACATCGATTAATAATTGCAATGATTAATAAAAATAAAATTAAAATATAAATTGACAACTCGACTTATTATTGTCCTAAGTAGTTAACAGTGATCAATTACATTAAATTTCAAAATATTATTTTGGTTGTAATACTATATGTATATTTGGTTGCGTCAATCACTTTTAAGGGGATAAAACTTAACTGGCTCACCCATAATCAAGTTCATAATGGCAATATGTGAAAAAGTGTACAATAAAATAATATTAAATCATATTTATTTAAGAAGTTAAAGAATACATCAAACCATACCTTCAGAAAAATACACTTTATCTTAAGTGGAACAATATTTTCCTGGGCTTTGTATCAGCAAAGTTTGGCAATACCGCTTTCCTTTTACAGAATAATTATTGTTGCCAACACTGACACATAATTTAGTATCTCCCGTTTCGTAGATGACCGTAAATATGTCTTTAAGAGCATTAATTTATTCAAACTTTTCTTTCTTGTAACAACAGTAAATAGTTGCAGATATCACAAACAGAGTTGCCAGGTGTGGCAATTTTTCCCCAAGTTAACCAGTTATTTATAAACTGACTACCAAAATGTCTCTCTTTATCAGTATAATATTGGAAACGTGTTTAAATTTTAAATTTAGGTCAGTACAAAACCGGCGAAAGAGTGAAGTCAAGTATGCAGACGCTCAATTGTTTGCTCATTTTGTTTAGTTCAAGACACACTATAGTTTTTGACGCTTATACATAACCTCACTTATAAACATAACATTGGATATAACATATCACGATTATAGAACGAAATTATTTATTACAAAAGATGTAGGAAATGTTTACCACGTCTTTTCAAACTGTTTAAAATTCTGTATTAGTTCATTGTAATACATTTACAAAACAGTCAGATTATAATTATTAATTATACTACTACGTATTGTTATAAAACATTCTGTGATCCGTCCCTACAGAAAGAACCATTTATTGTTATAAAATAATTACAAATGGGAGTCCTACGAACATTATTCATTATCTCTATCGCAGTATCGATGGTTTTTGCAGTACGTTTTAATGATCGCTCACTACAGTTTCTTCTAGTAACGCTTTCTATCCCATGAAAAAAATTTACAGACATATTTAGAAACTTTGAATTTTACAATAAAATTAATTTGGCATGATATTGGTCCAGACAGTTTAATCTGAGTTCTTTTACCAAAGATGCAGTCTATAACAAATACTTTTTGCTCTAACACTTAAATTATTTTGGAATATTTAAAATAGCGAGAGGATGGCAAAAATACTCCCGCATTCTTTAATAAATTTGTGCTGTTGCAAAGAACAGTCACGATCAACAATGAAATCGCAGGATGTAATAATATTTACTTGCGCATACAACCGTTGACAGTTAGTTCTCAACCGATTGAGGAATGTACATTATTGCCAGTAGAAGTACGTTAGATACAAATGTATTACATGATCAAAATTGACTCATGTTTTACTTAACACCTTCTGTTTGAACACTCGTTGTGTATCATGATTAGTTAGAATATTCTGAACCGGCAACGTTAGGATTCCAAAGATCAAACTAAGTGTTTTATTTTACTGCTTCGTTAAGTTCTAAATTATTATTTAAACGGAAATTACACTTATAAAGCTAATCAAATATAGCAACTTAATAAATTAAGTGATAGTTCAGTCTGTTGTATTACAATTACTACGTATATTGGTTTTTACAAAAGTAATATATGTAGTTATTCAAAAGGATTTACTGCATATTTTTGAACGTACCATATTTTTTTGTTGGTAAAATATGTACTTTGTTTTAATATGCCTTCAAAAAAATTCTACATCACCATTTGAATGTTAAAAGTTCTCCAAGTATGGCAACATCTGACAGATTTGACGTAACATCGTAAAACTTATAGCTAGTGTTGAAGCTAACTGGTTGCATTGCAAACATCACTTCGCTGTGAAACAATTTGTTACAATAAAACACTAAATCTGTTAGTATTCATATTTGTATAATACCCTATTTTCTTACAGAACTGGCTAACCTTAATTTTTTTTTATCTAATCTTTCGTGTTAGTTAATAATCTACATGATTTTTGAAGAATTTGTAACTATTCAAACCTTTCTGATAGAGAGAATTAAAAGATTCAACGAGTATTATATTAAACACCCGATTTTTAAGTGTTCTTTCTATATCTGGACCCTTTACAATTAAACGATTTATAGTTAGTTTAATCATTAATCACTATTGAAATTCCCATCGCAGTAATTTTGAACCTCTAGAATTAAGTCTACGTTAGATATTTTTTTATTTTATATATACCTCTCCATGTAACAATATCTAGTATTGATTATTAAGCGACAGACAATAATAATTAGCAAGTATTAGTTAACAATGGGTGTTAAAATTAAATCCAAGTAGTAAAAATGGTTGCATTGATTTTAACAGTATTTGTTTGGCAAGAAAAATCAGGTAAACCAAAAATGAGTAGCCAGTTTTAGATTTTATTTGAGTTACTCTTGCAGTTACTCAGTAACTCAGACGATAATCTTTAACTTGAATACAGAATTTCTTTGGCGTACAAGTAGTCATAACTTACACTCAGACTAAAATACGAGATATTTACTACTGACAATTTGTAGGAAACTCTACTATTTTCAGAGTTATCATATCCATGTTTCCAGATACTTTTCATATTTATTGATATACAAAAATGAAACCTGCGTGATTCATGCAACAGTATACTATTCAATATCTAACAGAATTTTCTTGCACTTCTAGTTTAGAAGAAACTGCATGACATTTTAAGTTTAAAACCGCAATTTAATCTTTGATTTTTGACAACTGGGACGTATAATAATAAAGGGCAGCTCACGTAAGAAAAATACTGGTATAATGAGATCCCAGATATAACGTTTCCGGAGTAAATGTTTTGGCCTTTGGTATTGCTTATTTTATTGTATTTTCCGCTTGGACTTGGAGCAAACAGTTCTATCATTTCTAGTTTGTGTTCCTCAGAAAATATTTACCTATAAACTTAGTTTCCTAAAATTTAACTTAATCACAAATCACTAATAACAAAAGTGCTTGAAAAATATAATCCAATTTTGCTGCGTTGGTGTAGTTATACTTAGTACTGCGAGCAAATTGGCTGCGAGCAAACGGATGGCGAGCAACTGGCCTGGCGAGCATCTTTCCTAGCGAGCGATCGGCGTTCAACAAATCGATGGCGAGCAAACAGCGGCGAGCAAATGACCTAGAACCGTTTTTTATAAATATGTTAGAACAGAATGAATTGATTTTCTTATTTCTCTGTTTAACAACTGCCAAACGCTTAGACGCAAGACATAGTACGTATAGTTATTATAATTCAACGTGAGATTAAAATGATCGGATTGGTGTTTTCTAAAACTACGCGTATCTTGCAGGTGTTTCAAGTAATTTGATAAATACTTCGAATCAATCTGAAAATAATCACAAAGCGGATTTAATTGAATTTCCCAGTATTTTTAATGTGTGCCTCTCTGCAATTATAGGCAATTGGAGATAATTTATACTTAAGCTAATTATAGCAATTTAAAATCTTACTACGCAATTCGCAATTTAATTACTGACTAATGAATTTCGTCGACTTGTACTTAATGCAAATAAAACAAGAAATATTTACAATTGTTCTTTAAATATATACCTTTTATTCAAGTAAATGTTTTTGTTCATATTTTTAGAATTTTAAAACGGTGCCTGTGTCAAATGCAAATTTTGTTTATCATGGCAATCAACGAAATCATCATGAATTTTAATTACTTTTGAATAATTCGGCTATTTGCAATGCAAAACGCTGAGGCATCAAATGATCGCGGAAAATGGTGGAGTAACCTTCGTAGTCGTCTACTATCCGGAAGTCTGCAAGCTGTCTCAACATTATTCCGGGAAATCTCTTACCCACAGATATATTAAAAGTATAGAAAGCATAACGAATAAATTACGAACGATTACGTGGTGTTCTCTCTGAAATTAAATTATGAGCAGTCTTAGAGCAAATCGTTTAGTAGACGTCGGGTTTATATCTTAACCTGCTATTGAAGTCTCTGCGAGTTCTCGATCGCGTCGTCGTATTCCATCGCAGATTTTCAACTAACGTGATAAAATAGCGTAATAAATAACTATCTGTAGGTCTCAACGCCTACTCAAAACAACCTTGCGGAGTTACAGGTCTACTATCAAGAGCTAGTTAGCGATCGCGTCAAAATGTATCTTTCCTTATTTAGTAATTTGTTACAGCATTGAGTCATTTTGGCGCCCGTTAACCTTAAGGGGCTTTATTATGTCACTTTCCAGAACGATTGACTAAAATCGGAAGTTTGTGGTTGCAGAACGGTTGTAAATTTTACTGTTGGACTTTTTCTTCGCTGTTAGCATGTCGAAATAGTGACAAACGTTTACATGAAAATCGAACCCTAGTGTGTAGGCAGGTGACAACGAAGGAAGAGGAATTTTTATATTCGCAATATCTCGTCCTTGAACTGTCGATCCCAATCAGCGACGTCGCGCGTTCCTACGCGTAAATGACGCGCGATCTCGCAAGTGCATTGGGCTAAATAAGGCTGGAAGGTTAAGGATAGATTTAACAGAATGGCGTAGGTGAACCAAATTGTTTACAGCGAAAGTAGTGCGTGGGCTGATTATCGGTGTTTAAACTGATACGTCATATATAACCTATACTTCCTACTCTTATTGCAAAATATCGAGTGGAAATATTAATTAGTTTTTTAATGTTAATTTTTTAATTTATTTTTTTATAGCTGTTTAATTTGGGACACCATTTATCTCGGCGTTCGGAGATCGTTCTCGTTTGGTAGAGAAAGATTTGTATTTTTCAATTGGCGAGCGTTGCTAAAAATGACAAATCTACTTCTTGATTGCGCAGGCCTGATGGATTTTAATTAATGAATTTCGTGGCCTAAAAGCAATCAGAAAACATCGTTAACTATTATAGACGTAATCGGCGCCTAAAATCCCAGACAGCCTAACAAAAGTATTTTACGTAATAGATCAAAACAGATTCGCTTTTAAATCATAAAGAGATATCTTTACAACAAATTATTATATTATAATCATTCATTTAGACAAACAGCAACTATATTTACAAGTTTATGAATATTGCCTATTATAACTTTAAAACTGTAAATATTAATGAGATTCAAAGATCACAGTTAAAATTTTGGTATCAGCTATCAAGAAGTACAACTTGAGTTAAATATGTTTATAATTAATTAAACTATAGCCTAACTATTAATTATTCGCGTTTTGGGAACTATCCATACAGGCTGTGTATAAAGAAGGATGAAAAGAGTAGCGGCTGCAAAATACACCATAACCACAGGACCCAAAAACTGTTGGATATCCTCTTCCCATAAACACAAGTTTGCTGCAAAATAAACTGTGTGAAGTTAGTAACAGTAATTTAAAATAGGCGCTTCTTGCAAAATAAGTCCATGCATTTTTAAGTCGCAATTGATGTTTAAATTATAAAACCATAAATATTTCTGTAAACACTTGAATTTACGGTACAAATTTAATGTTCTTTAAAAACATTTTAGCCATTCTTATGATGAATCAGACCGTAATCATCAACTTGAATACAGAAATTCGATTCAATTCGAAAGGTACGACCTACAAGTACTCATTATAAGGTATAATTGGAATAAAATACTAGGAACCTTTTGACCATTTGTAAGGAACTCTAGTACCCTCACCGTCATAATCGACCTTCAATGTATTTCTTTATTTAATAATATACAAAAAGGAAACTTTAAACCTGCGTTACTCATGTACAAATGTGCTATTCAACATCAAACCCAATTTTTGAATTTGAATTTGAATTTCTCCTAAACGCAGGAACCGAATCCCCAGGAAACCCCGCCGATACCATAGACGACACCACCAAAGGGACATCCAACCAGCCACCCCAACAGGAAACCAACCCAAGGAAGCAAAACTCCAACTCCCCTACCACAAGAAGGAAGGATGCCCTGGACTGAAGAGGACCAAATACTAGAACGGTCCGCCCATATAATACGTTAAGTTAGACAATAGGAAAAATATCATGTAGGTAATATCTTAAATTTTTATTAATGAACGTATCTAGTTTATTTTTTGCACTTCTAGTTTCGAAGGAAACAGCCTTAACTAGCTCATTTCAAAGATAATATATTTGTATTTTATAAATCTACATGAAATTCTAGGTTTGAAACCCCAATTTGGTTGCCAAACTATCTCAAAAGGAAAACGAAAAATGTATTTTGCTTCAAACTGTTTCGCAATAATTTAAAACCTTACAATTTATATTTCAGCAATATATTTAAATCATTTTCATATAATCTAGATTCCATTACGTTTATCTCATATAATTATCGCCATTAATAAGATTCTTTATCATAATTTTCCTACCATCTCAAAAATGTGTTTGATATTAAAATGTTTTACTAAATAATAATCTTTACACCTAAATATTTGTGTTTCAGCAATATGTTTGAACCGATTTTATATAATCTAGATTCCATTACGTTTACCTCATATAATTATATTCGTATAAGACTGCTTATCATCATATTTATACAACTATCTCAAAAGGAAAACGAAATTTTACATCAAACTGTTTCGCAACGCAGTAATTTGAAACCATACAATTTGTATTTCAGCAATATATTTAAGTCATTTTTATATAATCTAGATTCCATTACGTTTTTATTGTCATATAGATGATTCTCCATTAAATTAAGATTCTTTGTCATATTTTCCTAACATCTCAAAATATGTCTGATATTAAGATTGTTTAGCGGCACATAATAATCAAAACCACCTAAATATTTGTATCGACTTGTGTTTGCATAGCAAATATGTAATAAAAACCGAAGATTAATCGCCACTCGTATATTTAGACGACTTTACCACCGCAACTAACGAAATCATTTTATGGGTGCAACGAATTTTGGACCTGAATTACTTGAATTTGAAGTACATCGACCGCTAAAACGGGCTTGTTGTCCGCCTGTGGCGAAAGGGGTGGGATTTTACCCACACATATTGCAAAAAACCCTGTGAATAGAGCGTGGATTCTTATGGAAACGTTGAGAAAAGAAGGTTAAGGAATGAAAAACTCAAAAGTGACGATGTTCGTAATTTAATGTGCTAAATTGTACAATAACGTGTATAGGACAAACCGGACAGAAAGTAAAATAGATTGTGAAACATAATAGGTTTCTCTTTAAGGAAAATAGGGTTTTCATAGAATACGTAATTTCTAAATTCTAAAATATAATTGATGATTTACTTCTTTTTAAAGAATATCTAGATGATATTAATTACAGTAAGTATTTGGACCAAACATAAAATTGGCATTTTGTAGATTATTAATTAGTTTGTGAAATATAATTTACAAGGCGCTTGTTTAGAAGTAATTTTTCTCTCGCTAATTAATTATCAATGTTCCTTATTTCAAATTCTAAATATACTTTTTAATTAAAATCTGTTTATATACGTGTTTTCCGAAGTTGTAAATAAACGTGAGTATATCGATTGGGTGAGTAAGCTTACTTAAATCTTAATTGGGAAAACGTGTAGCCTCCCACCACCGATACGCCAAGGTGTTTAGTCTGGGATATGATTTATTGACTGCATCAAGTCGTTCTTATCAGCGCATATATTTTGTAATCGGTTTATCTCGCGTATTTCGCCACGCTTTTTAATATGCAACATTTGCATTTTATTACCTCCGCTGAACCCGAACGTGTACGGTTGGTACAATTATATTGAACAACGTGATTATATTGTAATGAAGTAATTTAATTTTATTACTGCATGATCTCAGTTTGTTTGGCTTTGTTGGGAAATACGACGTTTTGTCTAAATTGAATATGTTTCGAACGTGTACTTCCTGGAAAATGAGTTCAAACCGCAAGGTTATGTTCAATCGGCTAAAAATTGGAATTCTTGCAGAATTAATAATAACATGTTGATCACAAAGCGATGTGTAAACGTTGAACTGATGCATATATTTGACAAACTAGGAAACATTCGTTCGCTGATTACATATTTATATCGGTAGCTTTTCTTTTTTTGCTTTACTTGGACGCTTGGACCTCCAAAATTTCATTTGATTGTTACGACTATTTGCAAATTAGAAACATACCCTGCAAAGGTTCCCACAAGACTCATAAAAAAAATCAATGACGTGGCTTACCCTTTGTGTAGCTCGCTTCAATTTTTTTTATGTAGGAAAATAGTAACGCACGAGATTCAATAACAGTTTTCAAATTACTTCATGACGACTTTATGTTGTCGAAATATTATGGAACCGAATTTTCTAATAAAATAGCCACTTTGCAGGGCTTTATTGACGACTTACGCGTTAACACCCTACGAGCAATATTTTAAAAGAAGGGTCACATCTATAGTACCCGTTGGACTAGGATTTTGAAACAGTACTTGGATTTTTGGATTTATTTTAAAATTGCTACTATGATCATTCGAGTTCGGTTCTCGAACCATGGCTACCCACAGGACTCACTTCACCCTTTTTTACATGAAGGTGTAGAAGGTTTCTGTATTTTTTTTAACAGTTATTCAGATCAGTAACGGTTTCTTTAAGTAGTACAAAAGGTTTACCTTGAGTTGTCTTAGGCCTGCATGACACGACACAGAATTTTGCAAAAACTTTGTACAAATTTTGCATCGATGTTCTAAAACCTACAGAATTCTGTACAAAGTCGGCGTCGCATCGATGCGTAAACGAGAAATTTTTAGTGTTTATCAACGATCATAGAGGGCAGAGAAATATGTTTACCACCCCACCACGTCGACACTCCACGCACTTCTCTTATCTCGCGCATGGTCTTTATTGCTGCAGCTTGTATGCTTTGTCGCGCGTTCATGTCAGATATATTAATAAAAGGGGTACGAACTTATGCATTAATTAATATTATAAAATCTTGATACATAGAATTCTACTTTATCGACGGTCACATGTTTATTTTGACAGTTTTCTCATAGATTTCGCTGTAATTTGCGCATGCTCACAGACAGAATTTTGTACAAAATTCTGAGACGTGTCATACAGGCCTTTTACACACGGATACCCCCACGGTTTACTGTCCGTCTGTTTGAAAGACAATTACGAATTTTTCCAAATTTGAAAAATCCTTCTC
Organism: Limonius californicus; assembly: GCA_014611495.1. Taxonomy (NCBI): domain Eukaryota; kingdom Metazoa; phylum Arthropoda; class Insecta; order Coleoptera; family Elateridae; genus Limonius; species Limonius californicus. The sequence continues at coordinate 205 of JABXWE010057679.1, read as the reverse complement.
TATAGGCAGTACATCCTTTTGAGGGTTATCTACTGGATTTCCAGGATAACCTTGAATAAGATTGTTTTTACATGTGCCAGCCACAGGACTCATTTCCGGGATCTATTTCGACTTGGTCTGTACAATGGCCACCCGCAGAATTCACATAACCTCTATTTCTAAAAGAGAATTTCGAATTTGCAAATATTTTTTAATTGTGTCATCC
>JABXWE010057678.1:0-13952 GCA_014611495.1 Limonius californicus | reverse complement strand
TACTTGTATTGAGCCAATTAGTTCATAACAAATAAGTAGTATAAAATGCATTTCCTTAGAAAATGGACAGTTTGTGCTAGTCATAAAATGTTTATACTATGCCTTATTTAAAATATCTGACTGTATTATTACTCGATTAAGTATATAAACACGGTTTTATTTACTTATGGTTATATATTGCCTAACATTTAGCCTTTAAAGTAATAGTGTGATACACTTATTTAAGGAAAATATGATCTTGCTACCAGAATAAAAGTTTCACGAAATGTACTTTCCGTAGTCCCATGTATTCTATCGTTCACTGTATCAGAAATAGTAGTTTACGTAGTATATACTGCACAATTCTCTTGCTGAATTAAAAACAGAAAGTCAGACGAAGTTAGGGGAATGCAATTAATTAATTAACTCGAAACTCGCAAACTAATACATAAAATCTTTACAGATGTGAAAAGTAAGTAATGCGATTTGGCTAACTTTTTATTTAAATGTTTTTACCCAACTAACGGCAATTATGGGTTTAACTGCCAAACATTACCAAGTAGCGTATACAAATATTGTGCTGCAATCCACCAAACACAATTTCCCAAGTGGGTTAGCAACCATAGGATTTAATGCTAATAATTTTCTCTAAAATTTCTGTCGTTCGGATTCGACATTAAACTGTAGGATGTACCTTAACGTGGAAGAGAAGAACGTGGCAAAGAAGAGGCCGGTGACCAGCACGGAACTTAGAGGCGGTTGATGACGATAATAACTCAACAGCAAAAAGTATCTCCTTCTTATTTGTATTTTTAGAAATAGAATTGGACTGATATGAAGAAGGAATACTTTTGACAGAACATATTGAAGTTTCTTAAGAAATACACAAACGCTGTAGTAATCAGCAATATATTTTATATCCGCCTTTGCAGAAATTTAGAGTGTGGGCATATCCGGCGTCAAGGTTTGGTTTTACAAAAGTCATTGAAGATATTACATTCAAATTATAAGACGATGCAAGTAGCCAATTAAAAGACAAGTCTTAAGATATCGAGACTGAGCTACTGTAGAGTGTAGGTGTCATACAGTCGTTAAAAGATATTTTGAAAATATTCCCTTACACATTACAAATGGAACAATTACTAACAGCATTCTATAAAGGAGTACCTTGATGATGATAATGATGATGATGATTTTAAAGAGCGAGATCTAGGACGCGGTTTTCCAAGCATTTCTATGCACTTAGGCAAGGAGTACCTTACTGGTATTGGTTTATTCAAAATCTTAATAACAGTTTAATTATTTTGACATGCGTCACGAATGGTGTGGTTAAATTTGTAAGAAGGCGTAGCCAGAACTGCGATTGAGAACTACTAGTGCGCACAACCCAACTTTAAAAACGCATTTGGAGATGTTCCGCCTAGGATTTTCAGGTGTATAAGCCGAATTCAACATTGAAGGCACTTGAGTCCAATCACCTGGAGGAGGAACCGGTTTTCTACTAGAGCCTAACCGGCCGTCAGTGAACCAGGTACAACAAGAACGTGCTCTTCGACTAAGAATACCTCGTACTGAGTTTTACGTTCAGCAAATACCCTGAAAAGCACGACTGTAGAAAAGTTTCAAAATTAGATATGGTCTGTTGTAGTAGTTTTCCTTGGAACATTTTCAAAGTATCTTAATAAATACCGTTTCCGCGCAGTTTTGTAATAAACACGTAATGCTCAGGCTGGCGTCCGGTATGATGCACTGCATCTTTGATATAGACTCCAAGAAGCAACTCTCAGAACGGCGCCCGCTATACAACATTTAAGAGAGCTGTTACCATTATTAAAAGCTCGACCAGTGATTTAACAATAATTGTCTTTAAATTGATGTGAAGCTGGTGGGTTTACGTCCACTGATGTTCAAGGGCTAAGCCAGGTGTCTACCATTGCTGAATAAACAGGTACTCGATAGCATGGTTGGATTCAATCGTTACTAACACTAAGAACGATTAAATTAGCAATCAAAACAACATTTTAAGTTAAACACGTATAGTTCCTCACATTTTGTCGCAAAATTACCGGTAATACAGTAAATAGCTGTTTTATTTTAATTATTTATTATAAATCAACGAAGGTATTTCGACATCACTGACCACTAATACATCGGCGCATTATTATTAGAATTTTAAATTGCATATACTGATATATTTGACTTACATATTACAATTTGTTGATTAAGTTGGTATGCGTGAAGTAGCTTATGATATTCTGGGTTTTTTCCGGATCGCTTGCTTGTTTTAGAAAAGGCGAACTCCTGTTTTGTTGTTTTTTATTGGCGTACTTCATACAATCGACTATAAGATGTTGAGTGGTTACTCGTGTGTTGCAAGTATCACATATAGGAACTACAGTTTTTTTTAGTAGATAGGTATGTGTTAAACATATGTGTCCAATGATTAGTCTTGTTAGTATGGTTTGAATTTTTCTATTTTCTGGGGTTCTACACCTTACCGTTTCGTCTTCTATTTTCCTTAGTTTGTCGTTGTTTGGTGGGGCGTCTTCCACTATTTTGCCTGAGTTCCTTTATTTTAGTGTTGATTAAGCTTTTCGTCACTTCCTGATATTGGTATTTGTTGGTTATCCCCTGCAGTTGTCTCTTTTGCTACTTAGTCCGCTTTTTCGTTTCCACTTATCCCGTGTGATGGTATCCAAACAATGATTACTTCTTTTACAGTTTCTATGACTTCGTGGACGCTATCTAACTGACTCTGCTTTACACTAAATGAGTCCGCGCTGCTGGAAAATTGTTGAATTTTAGAGTTTTTGATGAAGGCTAGAGTACTTTCAAGGCTAAAGGCTTCTGCCGTATAAATTCTGCATGTAGGCGATAGTAGGTATTTATAGGTGATATTTACTGATACCATAGCTTCACCGGCAAGCGCATTATTTTATGCAGTTATTTTTTAGCACTGAAACACGTTAGCAGTATAGTTTGCATGGTTCGTGCAATTGTTTACATTTCAGATGGGGTCGCAGTAATTGCTGGACAACCTGCAATGCGCGTAATGCACACCTGCGTGCGATCTGCCACCTTGTGAATATTAAACAGTATCGTTTTTAGTAGTCATCAAGAAAAGTTTTATTGTATATTCTACCTCCTTTTAAATTTTTACAAAACTGTTTTATTGCTTTTAAAAATATTAGCCTTTAAGATTTATCACTTTTGCATGCGTTCAAACCAATTCTCGAAACATTTTTTCTACTCTGAAGTTGTTATCTCAACAACATGGTTTTTGAAGGCTTCGACAGCTTTTTGAGGTGATGAAAATCACTGTCCATGCATTTTTTGTTCGACATTCGGGAACACAAAGCAGTTGTTAGGCGATAAATTAGGTGAATATGGGCAAGGTTACATTAATTCGATGTTTTTCTCCTTCAAATAATCAATTGTTTGACGTGCTGTGTGAGAGCAAGCATTGCCATGATGAAGAATGTGCGACGTTTTCGGTTGTTTTTCCTGATTTCATCGATGATTACTGGCAAACAAATTGTTGTATACCATTCAGCATTAACTGTTTTTGATCCTCTAAAGGAATTGTTGCGATTTGACCAGTGCAACCAAAGAAACTAGCAATCATTTTCTTGGAAGTGCTTCTTCAATAAACCACTTTTGTGATTTTCCGTTCATCTTGGAACACCCAAACAGTGGATTGTTGCTTAGTTTCCGGTTCATACGAATACATCAAAGTTTCGTCACCTGTTACGATGTTGTATACGGATTTTGTAGTTCCACCGTCTAATTTTTTGAGCGTTTCCTTACACCAATTAACACGACGCTTTTTTCGAGCTTCGGTCAAATTATGGGGAATCCATCGGGAACAGATCTTTTTCACAGCTAAATGTTCATGCAAAATCGAATGTACTGCAGTCTCCGATATGTTTAAGGATGCCTGCATCTCACTGTAAGTCACATGCCGATAATCCTCAATTATGTTGCGCTCAGCATAGATTTTTTGGAATAACAACCGATTTTGGTCGGCCTTCACGAAATTCATCACTGAAGGACGCACGACCACGACGAAATTCTGCAAGCCAATTGTAATCAGTCTATTCTGATGGTGCTTCATTACCAAAAGTTGACCGAAGCGATTCTATGCATTGTTGTTGAGTTGACCTTTACTACAATCGTAAAAAATCATCCAACGAAAACCTTCACACGATATTTCCATTTTTAAATATACAATCTACTCGTTCAGTTTCTAAACTGCCACTGTTTTCGCAATAATAAATGTCAAATTTTACGAAAATACTAATGACACATCTCAATAGCGCCACGTAGTGGTCGTTTTAAAACCTTAAAAAGCTGCCCTCGTTTTAATGTATTATTTCCTAATTTATTTCACCAAATCTGTTCTCCGCGCTAGGAACCCATTCAGAAATGAGCAATACAGAGGGTACACATTTAAAGGATACACAAGCTTTTAAACGAAGAGGTGGCGGATTACTGCCAACCCACATTACTTTAAAGAGTCTTCTGTGTATCCCTAAATATAGAGATGCGGGTAGTGGTTAGAAGAATATTCTATTAAGATACAATTAATGCTGCATGAAATTCAGAATAACATTTTAAAACAATTGATAATGAAAATCCGCGGGACAGAGACGTAAGAAGACCACTTCGAACAGAATAGAGAAAGGGGACATACAGATGAAATATATTAAAATTTCTTGAGGAATTAGAAAAATATCTCTTAGAAAAAATTAATTTTATGGGACGAGATTCGCAACAGGACACAAGGACTTGAAGAGCCCGTAACCGTGTATATCGCAGTGATGGAAAATCTTTTCAGTCGCCTATCGACCCCTCCTTCCCAATTAGAAAAGACAGACCTGGTACGACGCAACTTACAGTCGTATCTTCAATCTCAACTAGCCGTGTATAGTCCCCAGGATATGTGTGCGCTTAGGCAGATCTGTAAACTTGTAGAAGACGCTATGGTGCGCGCCTCGAAGTTTAAAAACCCACCTCCACCATATCAGTCTCTTGAACCCGATCTAGCTTACCGTAAGATGCGCTATGGAGCTAAAGTAGCCGCTTTGGAAGAAACCAAGTCCACCAATCTGGAGGCGATTTCTGCTGAACTGTCGGCGATTCAGTCCACTAACCGTCTCAACAGCGCTTGTTGGAATTGCGGGAAGCTGGACCATCGAGTTGCCCAATGTCCGCAACCCAGGAAACTGTTGTGCTACCGTTGTGGTCGCCTCGATGTTACGGTGCGTACTTGCCCTACCTGTTCGGGAAACGGAAGTGTGAGAGGTTAAGAGGCCGATTACCGTGCTCACTTGACCTTTTTCCTGAGGCCAAACCTACTACGACCTTCGAAACCAAGTTGTCTGTAAAGGATCGTGTTCTACTGGACTTTATTTTGGACCACGCTGGTGATGACGAGAGGCCCTACCTGTGTGTGTCAATATATGACAAGAACTTTTTAGGTTTATTAGATTCCGTTGCGACTCGGGTTATCATCGGACGTCAAGGTTGGGAAATTCTGAAAGATCTGTGCAATTTAACTTCGACTCGAAGAACCGCCTGTACCGTAGCGAATGGCAACCAGTGCCACAGCATAGGAACTCTCACGTTACCCGTCCAGTTAAGAGACCGTGTAAAAACCTTTAAAGTATTAGTCATCCCTATTTTACCACATTCGTTGATATTGGGTACCGATTTTTGGAAGAAGATGTGTATTATTATTATTCCAGACCTTCGCCACGGGGAATGGACCTTTGCTCAAACTCCCGTTCCAGAGCAATTATCAGCGATTCAGTCTACTGAACATCTGTCTGATTCTCAACAAGAAGAACTTAATCGCCTGGTGGATGAAGCTTCTTCTTCCATGGGCGACAAGATAGGCTGCACCAATTTGGTCGAACATTAGATCAAGACCGACTTCACCCCTATCAAACAACGTTATTACCCAATCTCGCCTGCCTTGCAAAAGCATGTGAACAAAGAGCTTGATGACATGTTGGAGAAGGGGATCGTTGAACCGTCAACTTCTGCTTGGTCATCCCCCATCGTGATGATAAGGAAGAAGGACCAATCCTATCGCTTTTGTGTGGACTTTAGAAAGCTAAATAAAGTTAGACAACCTGACGCCTACCCTCTCCCTTACGTTAGCCACATTTTGGACAAGCTAAGAGATGCTCAATATTTAACGACTCTGGACATTAATTCGACGTACTGGCAGATTAAAGTTGCCCCTTCTTCTCGTTATTATACGGCTTTCACTGTACCTAATCGAGGACTGTTTCAATTTAAACGTCTTCCATTCGGGCTGCATGCTGCTCCTGCAACCTGGCAACGACTGATTGATCGTGTGATAGGTGCTGACTTGGAACCCTATGCCTTTACGTACTTGGACGATATTATTATTTGTACTTCCACCTTCGAAAAACACCTTGAAGTCTTGCAAGAAGTTATATCTAGAATAGTTAAGGCAGGTCTGACCCTTAGTCGCGAGAAATGTCATTTTTGTAAAGCTGAACTTCGATATTTGGGGTATGTTGTGAATTCTAAAGGACTTTTAGTCGATCCGGAGAAAGTCGAAGCTATTCTGAATATACATCCTCCGAAATCAGTAACAGACGTCCGTAGGATCCTAGGAATGGCGTCCTGGTATCGTCGCTTCGTTCCAAACTTTTCTTCGGTGGTGGCGCCAATGACAGTATTACTTCGCAAGAACCACAAGTTTCTGTGGACTCAGGAGTGTCAAGCCTCTCTCACTACTATAAAGGATTGTCTTGTTTCAGCTCCTATACTTTCTTGTCCTGACTTCAACCGTCCGTTCACGATTCAAACTGATGCCTCTGGCTATGGATTGGGCGCGGTTCTAACCCAAACGTTTCCTGACGGTGAGAGGGTGATATGCTACATCAGCCGATCGTTGACGAAGAACGAGAGGAAATTTAGCACCACCGAACGCGAATGTTTGGCGGTTATTTTCGCCGTTGAAAAACTCCGTCCCTATATTGAGGGCATTAAGTTTGTTGTGGTTACGGATCACTATTCGTTAAAGTGGCTTCATAATATCAAGGACCCTATTGGGCGAATCGCACGTTGGGCGTCAAAAACTTGTCACCCAAATCACCCTTACGAACACAATAAATACATTTACTATCGACGATGAGTATACAGAAATTGTAATAATTTGGCGATGACAAGATAAGGATTATTTTGCTAACTCAGCCGGGAAGGGCGTGGCTTCAATGAATCAAGTAGCTATAAAAAAAAACTTAGGGCGCCAGGAATTTACCTTCATCAAAATAATCTTAAGTCCAACCATTTACCGCTCCAAGTAAATGATGCTAACTCCAAAAACAACCAAATATCAACAATAAAACTCGAAAATAGTTTAGAGATTAGTAAATGTATTTTTCCCCCGAAAATAAATAGCATGAAAATATAAAAATATCAATATAAAGAAACTTGACTAAGTCATAAGCAAAACATAGTAAATACACATAACGATATAACAATCAACCAACAATTCAGATAAACAAAATTCAACTATAGTGAGCGGTAGCAGTCACAGTGATCAATATTGATTAATCAAAATCAATAATGACGTTACAAAAGGTCAAATATAAAATGGTTAAAGTAATAGAAAACAACCCTGTAGTCTGAAAGTGAAATCAAACTAAATTGGAAAGCAATTAGGCGAATGAAACTCTAAATCTTAATTGTTCAAATATCAAAGCAAATGCATACGACAAGGTTAAACGCGTGTCAAACATTCGATTGTCCCTATTTTGAAGGCCTTCAAGGTAAGAAACAATAAGGGTAGCATCCAAGATAGCGTACCGATCGCGAAATTACTTGGCGCAAGAGAAAATTCGCTCAACTGTCCAAATATTCTAGTGAAAGCAAAAACACAGGGGCAACTGTTTACTATTTTACACGCTACACATGAACAGGTTAAATGTAAACCTAAATTACATAAATTCGGCATGAATAAGCAAGCCAGTAAAATAATGTTGGAAAAATGTAAGGTGTAAACCCGGCTTTACCTGTAAACAGAGCAGCGTAAACCCGGTTTCATACAATAACACAGCTGATAAATTTATCAAAAATAAGTAAACACACCTGACGGGTCATAAAGTTTAAATGCATGTAATTGAATTTAAATTAACACGTACGAACTTACTAACACACATAAGTAACGTACAACTATACTGGTTAAATACACAAAAATGGATAGATTCACTGAATTAAGGCAGTACGATAAATTTAATATCAAAATATTGAATGAACACTTAAACAAATTGTAAGATGGCTCAAAATATAAACTTAAAATTCCAACTTGCAGCGCAAAACGTAAAGAAAATATGTTTCCTGCACTCGGAACGAGATAACGTAGGCACATAAAATTAATTTGCAGAAATACGCCTAACCTGATGGTGATCCGTTGGATGCTGTCGGCCAAATCTGGTGGAAAGTCGGTTGTAAAGTCCTGTAATCTTCAATGTGAAGAAGCCTCGATTTCTACCATGTGCACGGTAATCAGAATTTAAATCCCGTAACAAACGGATAGGCGATGGTCCAGTTAACACCATACGGAACCCAAAACGCCAAATTGCTTCAAGATCCGCTAGAAAAATCCAGATACAAGCTGATTTGACTTCAAAAAGTCACACCTGAAAGGAACGAAGCTCTGATACCTGTCACAGACAACACACGACTCTCTCGAATTGGAAACGGAACTCGGTCATCCCAAAATTTTCAAATCAGGAACTCAAAAAGCGTTATGAATCCCGCGCAATTCAAATCAAATATGGGACAAATACAAAAGGTTCCCAAAAACCCACAAGCACAACGGGAGGCCTAAATCATAGGAGCAAAATAAACGTAACAAAACTTATTTCAAGAACCGTTTCGACTGGTTTTATTTAGAAATATTTTGATAATTTTCCTTTGTATCGTGTTAATAATGCACTCTAAACGATAAATACCGGAGGCGGTTATTTCAGTATATTCTTTTTCCTGGTTATAATGTGAGGTAACTATAAGAATGCCTGCGCTTTTAGAGGTGAAAATACTGTTTAACATAAATGTAACATATATTTCTTATTGACTGTGACAAATCATTACTTATATTAATCCCAGTATTGTCGTCGGCTAACGAGAGTGCATCTTCGATTGATGCAGTTAGCGGCGCCTTTCCAAGAAAATTCAACTTCTTTATATGGAAATCCCTGCGTAACTATTCTACATAAAAGCACTGGCTTCTGACGATGTCGAAGCTAGGGAATGAACCACGCTGTAGTAAATGATTTCAAAGATGGTACTAGACTACTTATTATTCGGTTTTATTCTCGGCAGAAAATTGTCTAGTGTATTGAAAACTAGTGAACTGGGTTCCAAACCGTTGATGGAGTAAGGAAAGGAGTTAAGAAGTGAATCCCCTTACTTCAGCTCCCTCGTGCACTCTCGTTAGACGACTACAATAGCCTACAATATTTACATAATACATGGGATATTGCTTGATATGAATCTGATGATACAAATTGTTGGTCGCATGTTACGACGCTGTGTATTTAATATGCACAGATGAAGTTGTGATATATCAGTTGAAATAAATATATAGTATGCACCAACTGGCTAAATGTTATCAGGCTATCGATTTGTTTTTCCATAGTCATTTCTGATTTACCGAATCTATTTTTTATTATACGTTACAGACATGCATCGGTTATTAAAAAAATAACTCTAAAAGAAAATATAATCAATCCAGCTTTCCTCGAAGCGCTTCGTCGTTTTTAATCACCGAGTGCACATAATTTTATTTCATTTTGCTACAGAAAATCAATTAAAAAAATACAGAGAAGCATGTGCTATGGAATGGAAGGGCAAATGAGCAAACAAAACAAAGACTGGAGCACTCTCAACGGGTATTGTGTCTCGTCACTGATTCGTGCAGTCAGTGATGATGGCACACAAAGATACGAATGAAAGCGCCTTTAGCTCGTCTTTTTCACTTTCCTCAAAGAATGCTGTAAAAATTCTGATGCGGATATTGTGCAGATTCGAATTTATATATTCCAACAGGAGCACGCTGCCTTATAATTACCACCTCGGGAATTGTGAAGAAAAATATTAACAAAATTTAGACTTTGAATGACAGCCCCAGATGGATTATTATTAATTACAGCATCAACGCCAACCACCACTGACAAGCAGGACCGGATTAATATTGGATTTAATTAAACTCAAGGAAGATCTTAAACGACACCAAATAATAACCTACAGAACTTACACTTGCGAAAATGTTTTTAATTTTTACTATTATTAAAACTCTATTACGTTTAACCTTAATCTTCCGTCAAGTAAATTAAAAATCTACACTTTTGCCGGGAAACTCTAAACAGCTTAATCTGCAGTAGCAGGCATCATAAAAGCAGAATGCACAAACATTAATCCGGACGTGTACCAGTTTAATCCCCTTAGGCCTTTTGTAAAAGATGTTAACATTAATTTTAGATTGCTTTTATTATTAATATAACTGCACTAGCGCAGCTCACACAGTTCCGCCAGATTTAAAGACTAGCAGCTGCATTAGAAGTATGTTAGTAACATTAATTTCTAGAACAATGAATAATTCAATTAAAATAGAATCACTATATCATCCTGCATCAAGGAAAAAAATGTAGGAACTTTAATGTAAAATTATGCTTAATAGAGAACTCATTCCGCCTAGGATCAACACTAATTCTCTTCGTTGATTTAAGGATATTATAAAACAATTTTTCATACCTTAGACATTTATGTTCATTCGTTAGGTTAGCTGAAATTTTTATTAATATAAATTTAACATCGATTTTCCTGCATATGCGTGTGTAGATCACGTTTCCTGGCATACCTCAATTTTAAGCTCCGTTTATAAACCGATTTCCATAATGTTATGTGTTATGCATACGGCCCTATATGAAGATAAAGGCTAAAACCGTAATTTTCATGCACCGTTGTTGGGTTTGCTTGTCTCAACTTAGGTTTCGTTGCAGTAAGCAATGGAAATAGGTATTTCCTTAACGCCGGATTAATTATTATGAGTTATGGTCGACAACATTACTAAGTAATATTATTAAGTTGTAAAACATACAGGCTGTTCTGTAAAATCTTCAAGATTTTACATTCATCCTGAAAGGTTTGAGTTTTCAAGGTCACGGGTTTAAGTCCTATGTAGTTCGCTTGGAAACGGTGCTTTAAGTGTATAAACTTTGGAAACCCCCTTACCAACAATTAAAGTCCTATGACATTGTATCAAAAAATCCAAAATGAAGCTGATCCTCAGCGGGCTGTGGAATGAAAAGTCACGTCTTTACTAGACTAAAGGAATGTTTATGATGTCAGATAAAATAGTTATCTGTTTTTTGATATGAATCTAACACATTTTAAAATGATTTTTAATACATTTCAAAAAGCATTCATTATTGAATCTTGCTTTCGGAACAGCTTTCAAGTTGACGGAGAATGGACCTATTCGATTCCTCCTTGTTTTGTGGAATTCCGAGAGAGGTATCCCAATGAAATTATTACATACCGAAAATTTTATGCTTTCGTTAAGGATTTAGCCAGCAATTTTCGAGAAAGTGGAAGTATTGGACGGAAGGAAGGGTCTGGTAGGCCAAAGAAGATAGTACCTGCTTTAACTGAAACTGTAAGACAACGAATTGACGAGGCTCCAAAAACACCAATTCGACATTTATGCCAGCAAGTTGATGATTTAAGTTACGGTACATGCCACAGAATATTGAGACAAGCTTTGCATCTGCATCCTTACCGATTTATTTCCGTTCAGGAGCTTTTAGAACAAGATTATCCAAAAAGAGTTGAGTTTTCTTGTTGGTTTTTGGATAATCTCAATGATGAGCAGTTAAATTTAACCATTTTTACCGACAAAGCCAGGTTTTACCTTAATGGGTATGTTAATTTACAGAATATGCTGATTTGGAGTAGCGAGAATCCACACGTTACAATTAAAGCTCCCCTTCATCCACAGACAATAGGAGTCTGGGTTGGAATGAGTCGTCGTAGTTTAGTTGGGCCAATATTTTTCGAAGGCACGCTAACTGCAGCAAGGTACAGGAACGAATTATTGCAACCTTTCTTAAATGAACTTCACGATGATGAGCTACGAGATGGTGATCTGCAATAGCATGGCTCAACAGCTCGTGCAGCTGCAGATACAATTAATTTTTTACGCGAATATTTCGATGACCGAATCATTAGTAGGAATACTGCAACACCCTGGCCCCCTCGCTCTTGTGATATTACTGTGTTGGACTTTTTTCTATGGCCCTGTTTGGAAAACACCATTTTTAAAACTCTAGTTAATGATTTAAACGAACTGAAACTTAGAATTGAAGAAAACTGTCAAGAAATCAACAACTCACCTCCATTATTACAAAATGTTTTTGAAGGTATGAGAAGAAGAGGTCAGATATGTTTGGAGGAAGAAGGTAGACATTTTCAACATTTGTTGTGATCATTACATTAGTTTAGCTTTATTCATTTTTTTTACTGTTGCTCAATAAAAGATTTCTTCTCCTAAAAATGATGTTTCATTATTATTTAATTCCAGCTAACACAACCTAACCTGAAATTGACATTATAAACATTCCTTTAGTCTAGAAAAGACGTGACCTTTCATTCCACAGACCACTGGGGATCAGTTTTTTGGATCTCTTGATACTTCAATTGCGGGCTTGGTGAAGGACTTATCTATAGAGTTAATCTGCAGCCAGGATACTTTAGTTAGTCAAAATTCCTACTGTAGATGACAGTTTAGTTGCTGAAGTACGTATTTAGGTGTTCTAAATCTCGTGCTAGTAAGGGGTTTCTGAAAGTTTATGTATAGCTCGAGACTGGACTTTTCAATGTTCGTGCTACATACAAAATTTCTATTTCAGAGTCGTGATTTTGAAGTAGAGATTGAAGAAGAGACCTCTCCTATAGAGTAGAAATATTGTGTTCAGAACCGATCGCAAAAAAATGAATTAGAAATTGTAACATTGAAATCAAAGGCGAAATACTGAGATCCCAAGTTTGAAGTGTACATCTCAAAGTTAAGGTAGAGATCTTGTGCTTGAAGTGAAGATTTTCGGTTCACAAAAACAACCGAGCATAAATTAATAGGTATGCTTCCTAAAATGAAGATTTTGTGATGAAAGCCACGATTTAGACTTTGAGGTCAAAGCCTCGATTTTACAGAATCTGTCAAGTTCGAATTAGTGATCTCAATTCTAAATTTTATGTTTAAGTCGCATTAATATACATATATATTGCTATGAATAATAATTTTTAATTAAATATTACTTAATTAAATAAATCAACAGCCCCACGTTGGCTGTGACCAAAAATATGTTTTGTATTATTCTTAATAGATAATTATTAAACTTAAGTAAATTTTGATTTACCTCGGCTAGCTCATAAATTAAATCTGTAAGTTGGTTACGCCAATAACACAAATTAAAATATACCAGCATATCAAAACATAAATATCTCAGGGTTTTTTAGTTCGTGACCTCGCCTCAGATAGTTAGAAAATACATGAATAAGTTCAACAAATACTTATAAAAATTATCTATAAACTTATCTGTAATCCTCAAAAATGTTGCCATCCAGTGTACGTCCAAAATGTTGCCACCCAGTGTACATCTGAATTGTCAGAACTGCAATAGTCAGCAATCTTCCCGCCAATTTTATCAAGCAGCGTCACTTTCTGCTTGATCTCGCTGCATCCATGACCTCGATCGTAGATCAATCGTTTAAATATTATATTAATAAAGTGTTGTGCAACCTCCAGTTAACACTAAACTCTTTTATTATATTCTCATTACTAATTACAGGTAAGTTACCTTTTCTTTATAATAAATTACTGAACTCACTTTTAATTTTATTAACCTTTCAGGTTAGAAAAACGTTGGAAG
>JABXWE010057675.1:0-14452 GCA_014611495.1 Limonius californicus | reverse complement strand
CACATATACAATAAAAATTTCGTCTATTTTTGGCACTAGCGATAAGGGTAATGGTTTTGAGAGAATCTCAAAAACCTTTATTCTCTGATTAGTTCTCTCTATATGCACCCTAGTTTTGGCTATGTCGACATTTTCCTTTGCTTCTTCTACCTACCTACCTACCTAAAATAAAACACAAATGTAAGGTTACAATTTTGGTATTGTTACTAGTTATTTAGAAAATTGAGTGCTTACCTAGTTGAAAAAAGTATACTTCCAAAGTAGTTTGGAAAAAGCTGTTTTTTATAGTCACAAAGGCCTAATAACACAACTCAAAAATAACAATTAGTCAGCACTCCCTCATGCAAACGGCAATTGTTACCCTCTGTCAGCGGCCATATTGCAGTCGAGAGTGGCGCCACCATCGGTAGTGTAAATTCCCAATAACGCCGTGGTAATAAATAAGTTTGAGACATATGCATCTCTGAACGGTTTCATTTATACCTAGAGAATACTTCCCTAGAGTACTGTCATGCACTTTTAAAACCTACATAAACATGTCTATAATAACAAATGACTGGTAAAAGGTAATTCTTGTTTTCTATATAAAAAAAATCTAGATTTTATTTTATTTTGCAACGATAAATTACTGTCATAGAATATACAATCTTACAAATTTGCTATATTTCACATATTATTTGCGGTTATATCGTAAAATAAAAAAAATTCTTTACTGCTAGAAATCTTTTTTCAACTGCGTATAATTTAATTCATTAAGATCATTGGGGTTAAACTCGAAATTTTAAAATGGTTGAAGCACAGGTTTAGGTTTTTGAAAATGACATGTAAAATGCGTATAAACACGAATAGTAAATAAATCCTGTTGAAATAGACTCTATCACTATTATTAAATAATAAGTATGAAATTCAACGAAGTAAAACAAGAAACATTTAAAAAAGTTATGTTTTAGTGATTTGAAGTAAAAATTTTTCGCTGTATCTCCGTAACGGAGCCCAATAAAAAAAAATAGTACGCAATTTAGATATAACATACCTTAGTTATATGTGTTTCGCACATGTTTAAAGTCGCCCTGTATATATGGCATGGCATATACAGGGTGTATCAGAAATAGGTACAAATATTAAATCCGATGGTAGATTACAATATATACAAACTAGAAAAAACATTTCTTTGGCAATGGGACCCTTAAGATATGAGAAAATAATAATTTTAAATTGACCCAAAATTGCTTGAGTACCACAGGATAATAACAAAAATTTGAGTTCAAAGACATGTTATGCAAACGAGAGTAAGATAGAAGTGCAAACAAATTTCTTATCTCCTGCCACAAACCAATACTATTAGGTAGGTCAGTAATTTCTATTCAGTCTGTTGTTGTTATCACAAACCAGTCAAGTTTTGCGTGTTTGACACTTTGGATTTACTTATTAGATAATAACCTTCTACTGCTTAAATGTATTTTCTACGTATCATCAGCAGTTCTCAAACAAAATTTTATTTTTATTTTAACATGAAAAAAAATACACTTAAAGATTTTTGAAAAATGAATAGTAACATTGAATTCTACTTGAGCCAATCTATTACTGGTTTCAATATTTGTACGTACTTCTGATACACCCTGCATATGGTGGCATGGTCGAGGTGCATTCCTAGGTATCTCATTTGTTTACTCTGCGGTATTTCAGAACCATATATTATTATCGGTGGGCATAGTTGTCGCCTCAGAGTAAACATGACTTGGACAGGCTTATTTTATTTTACTTTTATGCGCCATTTTTCCATCCAATTGCTAACGAAGTTACTATATTCTTGTATGTACATGCTGGCTTGCGGTTTCTGGATTGTCGTGAGTTTTACCAGGTGGAAGAATATCCATGTGGTTTTTAAAGCTTGTTCTTGTTCTTCGTGATGAAGTTTAACGAATAATAATTTTGTTGGTAAAAGGCGATCCTTATTGAGTTTCCGTTTCTAATATATGATTCTATATTATCTACAATATTATGTTGCGAAAGAAGCAAAATATTAGAAATCTGTAGAAGTATACAACAACATTATTTTTATAGTTTTTGGTTTCACAAGTCACATCGGGGAGTATTCATTTGGCGCAAACGTTTGTAGTTGGGATTTTCGCAAGATTGACCCTGTACTGAGGTCATTATTCCTACTGATTTATGGTATAACTAAAAAAACAACCGGAAAACCCGCTGCTGTGTCAATCAGACGGCATTTTTAATCCATAAATGATTTTAGCATCTTCGAAGATATAAAAGGAGAACATTTTAAGTTTTTGTCATTATTCTTTTATTCAGACGTCAATACTGTATTACTGATTATTTCTATTAACTTTCTGCAGAATCCACGTGCAACAATGTCGAAAATATTAATTCTGATCGCTGTTCTATGTTTTACTGTGTATTGCGGAGCGCTACCACATATAAACCGTAAGTGAAATACATTTTAAAAATTGAAATGATTGCAATGTACAGTGATTATACTGTTAACTATTTTCAGAACAATATCCTTGCGGTGGTACATCTGGGGGTTGTGGTATGTATACATATTGCTGAAATTTTGTAATGCCATTATTTCAAAGCTCGCTGCATGGATATTTTATTAACAATTCAATTTTAAAGATACGTTTTATAAAATATAGGTCTCTTTTTGCACTATCGGCGTTCTCATATGTTAAGGTACGGGTTTAAGACCAGATAACATTAGTCAATGTACTTAAGATAAAACTTATTCATAAACATAAACCTTGATGTAGTTGCTATCAAATTGCTTCGATACAAACTAACGTCATGTCGAAGGGGGTTTGCTGAGTAATTTTAGTAAAGGGGTGTTATGTAAATTTAAATTGTGTTTTTCCTAAAAAGGAGGGTGAATATTAGATGCAGCAATGTATTTATTAACTAAACAATTTTTTCTTCTTGAAAAACAGCTTCTAGTTGTAAATGGCGAATTTTTATAATTTTTTCTCTGAAAGCTTCGTTTTTTTATATTTTCTTATTTCCAGGATATCAAGGGCAAAATCCCTATCCATATACCTACCCAACAATCAGGGGTGACGGTAGGTTTTTATATTTATCCACATACTGAATTTTTAGTTTTCCATACCCATGTCATATTGACTTAAGAATATTTTCTTTTCTGTTTTAGGAAATATTTTCCACAGTTCAGACAATGACTGGTCGAAAAAAGATGGTAAGTTATTAGAAACACATTGTAGTTATAATCTGTTGAAACATTTATACCATAAATACATTGAATATGTATTTATACTAAAGTTAACGAATAGTTTAAATATATAGTTATACCATCAAATATATATTTTAACATATGTAATTAAGTTTAATTAATAGTAGGTAAACACAGCACGTATAATTCTATAAAATATTTAAGATATATTTCTAAAATTTTGGGATTTCCATGAAAGAAAACAATTTTACGAAGATTGCTCTGATAATTTTTTCTTTTACAGGTCGCTAGCACCTCCAACATCAACAGTAGCACCATTAGAACTAAGAGTATTTAGTAGTTGATGCTGTAATATGAATATCTACCTAATAAGAAGAAAATAAACAATTATTTGTAATTCTGGTAAAACATTATATAATAAATATCATAATAAAAATATGGTTCATTTTAATTTCGGAAACCTTACGAGGACCGAAGTCAATTTATGTAAGACAAACCTGGGAAACAATTTAGTAAAATTGATCTGCATTTTTTAAGATGTTATTGTTGATCATTACGCGTATTTCTTTATTTTCTTAAAATTCGAAAATATGAGCACGCCATTCTAATATGCATTATCACTAGCTTCTAGAAGAAGATAATACGACGCTGACCGACCCCAGTCTTTTTTTTTGTAAATAAGAAAAAATATGGATTAAAGTTGCTAGATAATATTAAAATGAAGCTTATATATGCAATATTTTATACTTTATTTATTAAATGAATATTAATAACCTAGTTATAGCATATTAAAGTGCTAAAAGTAAAAACACTCTCATTTCGCCTCGTTAGTCCTCGTGGTCTAAGCAGGACGTATTTGTGATGATTTTCTCCCGTCGCTGAACATTACAAGCAAACATTTTGCAAATGATACATGTCACTTGGGCTTTTTTGTCCGCAGACCTTGGGCAAAGACGACATCTTCCGCGCTTCAATTGCGGTCGGTCCTGTTCAGGTTCATTAGGACTAATACTCACTCCAGAAGCTTGAATAGCTCTAAGTACGTGGAGATTCTTTTGCAACAGTATTATTCGCGATTTCGTATTTCCTAGAGCTTATCAGCATTATCTACATCACCCTTCGTGGCGTTATAATGCTTAATCATTGTTGACTTCTGTTATTGTCCTTCAAAAATTTCTGGAGTATCATGCTGGGACGATAACACGTGAACCATTTTTCCCTTTTTAGGTACATACGATACCATACATATACCATTTGAAAATGCAAATTTTGATGAGTATACTGCTCTTGCCTTGATCTGCTTCATTTCTTGGGTGTGTTTAGTTTATTTTTTCCAAATGTTCCCAGCAACGTAATCTTTTTAGACAACAAAAATTCAGCTAAAGGTACCGACGTAAGAAAGTTATCGATGGTTACACCTTGTCCAGTGTTGTAAAGTGGTACCATAAGATCTTTTACAACACGTGGGCCTTCATTATTCTCCGGCTGATCACCAGCAAGTTTTCCTGTGGAAACTTCTAAGTTATACAAATATTCTGTTGCCGCCCACATTTTGATTCCGTATTTTGCCGGCTTAGATTTCAGATATTGGCGAAGAGGACATTTGCCACGAAATGCAACCAGCTGTTCCTCTATAGTTACCGTTTCATTTGGCCTATAAGATTTTTTACAATTTTCAACGAACTGACCCATACTTCACGAATGGCCACCAATTTATCCGTTTCTCTTCTCACTGGCCTAGTTAGTTTGTCATCAAACCTCAGCTATGTACGAATTGCAATAAATCTATCACGGGACATTGATGCAGTAAAAATTGCTCTTCGGATCGATTCATCTGTTGTCACATTTGTGTTGCATTTTCTTTTCTACAATGCAAGGCTCCTGTAGAAAGCAACACCAATAAAGGCATCTAATTCAACTTCCACCAGTGGTTTCCACACTTTCTGATTATTAGGATTTTTCTGATTGTAAGCATCATAAACTTCTTAGTTACAATATTATGATTTCGACGACGACTATGCGTAAGAGGATCTGCTGACCATAATTTACCAGACTTACCCTAATATTTTCCATCTACAGATTGTTCTAGGTTCTCAGAAACATCTATGTTTTCATAGTCATCAGGGAGATAATCAACTCTTTCATCCTCTACAAATTCGAAATTATCTTCCAACTCCTAAACATCACTTTCCTCAACGGCAATATAATTGGAATCTTTAATATCTTCGTCTGTATCGCACTCCATAAAATCGTCGCCTAAATTCTTTAAAGCTTCTTCTTCAAGTTCCGCCTGAGTAAGTGGACGCTTCGACAATATTCAAACCACAGCACACGCTAAAGAATAATGAACCACAATCAAATTCTACACAACTATTAACATGTAATTGACTTCTAGAATAACTTTAAAATACATCACATTAATTGTGGTAATACGATAGCTATTCGCAAAGTGAATACCTTCATTACCAACATCAAAAACAGCTGACTATTGACATCAGCTGCCCGTGCATGTTGTAACGTACGGCGACTACAGCGTGGGGTAACACGCGGACGCGGGCTCTAATACGAAAAATAGGCAGATATTTATAGAAATAAACACGTTATCATATGGGGAATTGAACAAAAATCAAGTAGCTAGAAGTTCAAAATTTAAGAAATTTTTTTCGGAAAGATATAGAACAAAATCCATTTCTGGAGTCACCGAGTGACCCCACGCCGTAGTTTAAGGGTTAAATATCTGCCAGTAATACAAACATCTTCATTTTGAAATTTATAAACTCAAGAGCCTATATCAGGACACAATGGAAGCAAGAAGAATTAAGCTGATGTAAAATTAATACTGACAGCGAATTATATAACACATTTAGAATTTGTAGAAATGCCATTTCCGCACCGTATTGAGCTAATTACATTAAAACCATCATAATGGATAATTTTTCTTCTAATATGCCGCACATATCCCCTAAAACCACGACTAACTGTTAATAGTCTTATTTTTCGTGTTATGTAGGGTTAAAACTACCCACCATGCATAATTTATTCTACATGGAGATAACAAAAATTTGAAAACAACATAACAATATTCATAGTGTTCCAGTAAAGAGAAAGTAAATAGCCAAAGATATACAAAATGCAAATGCGCATACAATAAATGCACCACAAATAAGCCGACTTATCGAAAACGAGATATTTATGAACTAAAATATTAAGTGATAATGCAAATATCAACGGACTTTACAGGGCACTAAAATTAGAATAAAGTAGTTAACTGCAAAACCTTTTAAGTTAATGGTGATTTTGAACACCCTGAAAATTGTACAAATATTATTTTTCGCAAACTATGTTACAACCAATCTTATATACGTTTCATATCTTAAACTTAAAGTTAAAATATTCTACTATTAAAGAAAGTATTCATAGTAGTTCAGAAATATAAAACCGCGTTCGTTGCTGATACTAAAATAAAAAAGAACATTGCTCACAGGCATTACAGACTGTTCATTGACTGATTGTGAGATAAAAATCAGAAAAATGAAACAATACCTCAATCCTCTAGGACAGCGTTTCTAAAACTGTGGGTCGCGACCAAAACTAGGGTCGTAAAGCGAAATGTTGGGGTGGCAAAAATTTAATCCAGATATATGAATTTAAAGAAACATTAGTCTTCACTATCTTTAATTTAATATATTATAATTGTTTCTGTTTTATCGTAACAAGTGTATACATCACAAGAATAATACAATGTTGTATTTCACTGTTTTACTCGACTAAGGTTGTCATTTATTTGAATAATTATTATGAGAAATGATATTTTATTTATATTTTAGGATAAAATTATTCTTTGCCCATGGATAAATAATTGAACTTGAGCAAGAAAGGTAATTACGCAAATGGCAATGCTACAAAGTCTCTTCAAGCAGGATCTAGTAATCAGAAAGAGGCATCTAAAATGCATAAAAGAAAATCTGATGAGACATTTCTCCACTTTGGCTTTACTTTCAACAACTGTGATGGTAGTGAACAACCTCTTTGTTTAATTTGCAATAACGTTTTGGCTGTGGAGAGTATGAAACCATCACAATTAAAAAGGAATCCATGCATTCTTCGTATGTCAATAAACCAAAAGAATATTTCGAACGACTGTTAAAATCTTCAAATAAAGAAAAACAATATTTTGAGAAATTTATGACTGTTAGCGAAAAATATTTACTCGCATCATACGAAGTTTCATATCTGATTGATAAAAATAAAAAGCCGTACACCATTGGAGAAGATCTTGTATTACCTGCTGCTATTAGAATGGTAGAAATACTTCACGGAAGTAAATATGGCAATGAAATTTGGAAAATTCCTTTGTCACGCTACACTGTCGCCAGTAGAATTTTTGAAATGAGTAACGACCAATTCCAGCAACTTATTATTAGAATTAAAGAAAACCCAAACTTTACAATTCAATTGGACGAAACAACTAATATTTCAAAAATAACATGCCTCAACTGTTGCGCAGTAGTAGGCCTCGGATTATGATGGGGTTGAGGTCTGGAGATAGCGGAGGAAGAGCAAGACGGTTTATTTCCTCATCTCGAAGCATCTCTAAAACAACCCGAGCACGATGCGACCTTGAGAACCTTCAAAACATGGTTCATAATGATTTCTTGGGTATAACTTAGGTCCGTGAGTGTATCATTGAAGATATGGAGGTCAGTACGCCACCCTAAAAAAATTTCAGCTCATACTATAAGACCACCACCACCAAAGGCAACGACTGGTGGGTATACTAAGGTAATGTATGATGTCCAACACGATATACTCTTTGACGCCGGCTATCATTACTGAGATAATATCTAGATACCGCGGTGTCTCTTCTTGAAACCTATGTCTTGACCAGTCCATCCGATGTCCTCGTCGAGCCACAGTTCTTGTAAGACATCGCATGGAGCGGTATGAGGTAAGTCCTACCTCAAACAATCGACTTCTCGCAGTTTGGTCGGAGATTCGATTTCCTGTGGCATTCTGGAGCACTTGTTGTAGATGTCGAGCAGTTGAAAAGGGGTGCATTCTTGCATTCATTCCCAGATGTCGATCTTCACGAGGTGTTGTGATGCGAAAAGATCCACTTCGAGACCTTTTTGCAGTCGTGCCTGTTTATCTAAGACGCGAAAGGGCAGGTGAAATTACGCTTTCCGTGCTTCCTAACATATCAGCTACGTCGACCTAGCGATCTCCTTTTCAGTACATAGCAACGGCTAAATTTCGTTGTTCTATTGTTAAATGGTTTCCCTGCATTGTTGTTTATTATTAAGAACACAAATGTAGCACACGAATAAAAAAACAATAAACAAAGAAGATCTTAAGAAGGCGGGAAAGGTTATTCAATCAAACACAAAAACTCGACGTGACAGTAATACGATTATACAATTGCAACTGAATTCAATGTTTTCTGTTTTTCAACATCATATATTGCCGCTTGCTCTAATTATCAATAATAGACGACCATTAGACGTCAAATAGAAATATTTATCCTAAAATATTCCTATTCATTTTTGAGTAGTTTATTTTCAAATCGAAAATACATCTACTATCAGTAACATAACCTATGGTGTCTACCAGTACGAATAACAAAAGTTATTATCAACAGATAAAATAACTGGTTCCAACAAAAACGCTCATGTTTTGACAATACGTGTATTATAAGTTCAAATCAACGCTTAATAACACTAAACAAATGTTCTACATACTTCGAAAAGGACTGTTGTGACTAGAGTAGAGTATTTTCAGAAAACCGCATAATACGGTTGAACTTCACGCCCATAACAGCAAAAATTTATTATTTGGTCTGTTAAACGTTTTACTTTTTTGTAATTCTGCATGTTGAAAGGGTGTTAGTTGCGGATCTATCACATTTTGCCGAATGTCCAACACTATATTTCGGATGTGCAAAACACCGACGAGGCCCGTAATGCCGACCGCTGCGCTGGTCGAAGACCATTTTGCCGACTTAGGTCAAAACGCCAAACAATGTTAGACTACACCACAGAGATTGATAACTTAGCGTCAAAAACGAAAACGGCCGAACCTTGCGTTTCCATTCACATTACTGTTTCCTAATGAACATTTGTTAAATCAAATCAAAACGCCGAATCTTCCAGAACGCCGACCATGTCAAGTGCCGAATTGTCGTAAGGACCAAAAATCAAGGTCCTGAATTTTTAAGCGAAGTGATTAGGGAAAATAACGGCTCTATAACACTGGACTTGCGTTATTCTAAATTAGCCAAAATATAACAGCTTTATCAATACCAACAGATCCGTTATTTAAGTTGTAAACGAATAAACATAAAAGTTTCAAATATACCTAAAAACCTAGGAAAATTGGATATGGATTTGTAGGCCTCCGAAACCATTGGAGTTAGTTCTTACGGTTGCATTAATTCTGAAGGTTTAATTTTGATTACTTTGACAGAAAGGTCAAGACAAAATGATGTAATCTATCTGCCATTAGCTTACGCCATTAGTTGCTCAATATTTGTTGGACATTGGAAATGGGATGGTGGCAAAACTTTTCTGTTATTTAATGGAGTATATAATTATACACTATTTTTGACTTACATTAAAAACTAAAAACACAATGAAGCAGTTATGTAGATATCGAAAACTTCAATGTCATCACACCTTCACTAACATTAGATTGACTTAAAGCATGATTATGTAAATGTGTCTGTATCATGTAACCTAAAAGTTATTGTAACAGTTCGCCTTGTAACCAACTACACTCATCGTGATCCGATTACAATCCCAAGGACAGCTTTGCAGCTAAATTTGATAACAGCATGAGATAGCTTATACATTTGCAGAATTTTTGAGGTAAATATCAAACTGGCACAGAATTGCTATCAGTAGTATTTTACGCGTAGAAGATTAATACTGTTTTTTAATTACTATTATATTAGGACACAGTTCAAATCGTGACTAGGGAGAAAATTTATTTTATTAAGGCAGATTAACGCTATATAATGTTTTTGGTGCGTTCATGGTTTTGGGGAATTCTCGACAAAACGGTTAAAATATTTAGTTACTCACTACACAGAGGTAGACTGTAGTACATTGTAAGTAATACGATTGACAATTTTTCTGTGTTTTCTGAAGTAATTTATTATTAAACTCGTCCTAGCAATAAAAATGATAAAGTATTCAAAATAATTTATTTATGTACAAGAATAGTTGAATATTAAATAACAATTTTGATGGATATTTAATACTAAGAACGTATTAATGTTTTCCTTCTATCCTATCAGACAATTTTAATTTGAACGCACATTATTAAAATAGACACAGATACGCATATCGTGGTTTTCGTTGCGGTCGACTAAGTGCCCGTTACGAAAGTTCGGCGTTTTAGTCACATTCTTCTGTTGGCGGTTTGCACATGGTCGGCGTTTCTGCGTTTTGATGAAATTTGACCAAGTGTTCTTTATGAAACCGTAATATTAATGGACACGCAAGCTTACGCTGTTTTCGTTTTTTTTCAGTTATCAATCTCAGTGGTGTCAGTTAAGAATGGTCGGCGTTTTGCCTTTTTAGTCGGTGAAATAGTATTCGCACAGCCGTCGGCATTATGGGCCTCGTCTGTGTTTCGGACGTCCGAAATATAGACTCGGTAATTTGGGCATTTGGTGAATTGCTTAGGGAATGATTCATGGTTTGAAATAATATAAAGTGTGATCAATAGCATAATTTATTCTTGTAAAATAGATTATAGACAATCAATTACACAAACATATACGTACGTATACTATGTTGTACTATGTATATATTTTACACCAATACAAGTGTTTCCTATTGTTATGCTCATCGCTTAAAAACTAAAAGGTTACATGCATTTTATGTGAAAATTAACAAATATAATCTTAACACTGTAAATTTTAACTTAACTATTTGCAAAAGGAGTCTAGTTTACATATTTTAGCAAAGTAGAATGGCGTTTGATTTTTCCTACCTTACTACTATTACTTCGAGATATGTCTCAATGCAAACTGTAACAACTAACAATGTATATATTATGTTAAGGTATTACAGTTGCTTTTTCTGTCTAGAAACTGAAAGTTAAACTAGAAAAACACACTTCTGAAACGATAGTTAAAATTAATACCTTAGTAGGAATTTCGACACAAATCAGCAGGTAAACGTTAAACCCTAAAGCAGTTTTCATTTGATAGTAAAATTAAATACCTAATATATTGCGAAAGTTGTGAACTTCTAACTCAAACATCTTGGAAAGTACAAATAAGCCAGTATCACCGACATCAGAAGATACTGGAGAGTCTTCGTTGCGTCTTGGTGCTGAATACATAGTATTTCCTAGAGAGGAAGAAAGGCAAATAATAAAAACATAAACAAATTGAGTGGAAATAATGTAGGAATTCACAATTTAAAAAGTAGAAGAAAGAAAAATTTATATATACTTTTTAATGTATCATTTTTGACACTGTTTACAGAATTAAATATTATTGAAACTGTATTAAATATCCTAACGTAGTGAATAAAACAAAGTCAGATCCCACAAAATGTAATATATTAAATAATGAAGTAATTCGTATTCGTTAACGTTTTCGAGGCAACTGCGCCTCATCATCAGACTACAAAGTAATACAAAATAATAGACAATGTCCTACGTGTTTGCAGTTTCAATATTTCACCATCATTTTTTATCCATATATTATTTGAACTGTTGATAATGCGTCCGAGAACAGTATATAAAATATAAGCTATTATATCAATGACTGGGAAAAAGCAGAGAAACACGTAAGGTAACAGTTAAAAACACAAAACGGTTCCGTAAAAATTTGGAAGGTTCCCTAACAGCTTTTAAGATCAGGTCGTTTTTCTATTAATAGTTTACCGTACAACCCAAACAACATGTTGCATAAGCCGGCTTGGGGAATGTGTGGTGGGGTTCCAGCATCAAATTGTTATACGCTGCCTGATGATATTGAGCGAAGCCATATTCGACGGTATCCCAGAAATTCGAGTTCCTGCTACTTAAACTCGTTAAACTCAAAATCTGTCGCCAAGAACTTGTTTTTGTCGAACGGTTTGTTATAGTTTTTCTAGAGTTTGACAGAAAATGGCAAGGAAGTGATGAGCTTTTTCGGGAAAATAGGCGTATACCAATTCGCGCGTTGATCGAAATAGGAAATAATACTTGGTGTTCTTTACATGTAATAATTCACCAAACACTTAAATTTAGCAAAGTTAGTAAAAGCTGGGTTTCAAAGGACCTCTCTGATGAACAATTGGAGAAAGGGATTCAAATTTCAAAAGGCTGTTTCCAACATGTTCAAACTGCAGGAGATGATATCTTGCAACGTATCATACCGCAGGTTATTCTTGCATTACAAAGTAAATATGTCAGTATGGAATAGCGATTCTGAAGGACATTGCCGTCAAAGGTGTTCAGAACTATAGCGTCTTAAGCAAAGGGGATACTACTGTATTTTGGTATTCAACATCTGATTTTGGCAAATTGTTAGTTGTGTAGGTGCAAGATTATAGTAATAATCAACTTTTGCTTAAAGTCAGAGGGTCTCAGCAAACCAAACAACCCGGACTGGGCAAAGGCATCATTCTTCTACCTGTAATTGCCCCTGCACATGTTGCCCAGTTAACTAAAGAATCGCTGCTATCTAAGGCCGGAAGTGT
Organism: Limonius californicus; assembly: GCA_014611495.1. Classification (NCBI taxonomy): domain Eukaryota; kingdom Metazoa; phylum Arthropoda; class Insecta; order Coleoptera; family Elateridae; genus Limonius; species Limonius californicus. Next base: position 1,555 of record JABXWE010057675.1, on the reverse strand, counting down.
TGCCTCGCGTATCTTATTGTTCGGACTTGTCTCCCAGCTTTTATTATCTATTGGACCCATTAAAGAGTGCATGGGAGACAATAAATTCAAGTCAGATGAGCAGGAAAGTCAAGTACCTTGCCCTTATTTCAACTGGATGTAGAGCTAACAAACGTTAATTTCGGAAACTCCGGCGGCTTTAATTTTGCAACTATGAACCCTAAACATGAACAGCACGGCATGGGCATGGGGGGCATTGGATAAAAGTTCAGAGGCAGTCACCATAATGGCCGCTGGAGGTTGCCCCAGGGAAGTATCGCCTCGTCTGTGGTGGTGGATGATCACCTTATCTTGTTTATACAACAGGGCTTCAAGATACAGGGGTATGCAGACGACCTACTAATAGTAGTTCGTTACAAAGCCTTAGCATCAACCCAAAGCATCGTTCCCTTTACTAGACGAAGGTAGTTGAACGTAACAGCACCAACGCTGGCAGGAACGATCATTGACTTCATCAATGAAGTCAAATACGTGGGAGTCGCACTAAATCAAAAGTTAACGTGAAACTCACATTTATCTAAACTATAAAAGAAAGCAGTGATAGCAACCCATACATGCCGCAGGTTTCTAGGTAGAAACTGGGGTCTGAAACCGCAAATGATCCATGATCACCTATGCGTCGCTAGTAACCAAAAACTTAACAAGTTACTACTCAGTTACAGCTAGAGAAGATACAAGGTCTCACCTGTTTGAATATAACAGGTGCGATGGGCACCTGCCCTACTGCGGCTATGAAAGCCATGTTAGGATTAACACCCCTCCACCTATAGGTGCAAAAGTAGGCTATAGTACATGCCCTTATGCTCGGAAAGGCAAACAAACTCAAATCGGGAAACCTGACAGGCTACTTAGAAATTTTTAAGTCGCGTCCGTGTATGGCCAACGACATGCCATTTTAGATTCGGAGTGACCATTCCAGACGGGGAAGTGTGGACCTCAGGAGGATCCTCCTTTAAGAGTGGTCACTCCAGTGGTATACAGATGGTTCGAAGACGGAAGGTAAAAAAACTGGAGCAAAGGTTATGGTCCCGGTTGCCAAATTTTCAAACCTTTTGGTGCCATCTTGTAAGCTGAGGGTTATGCAATAAATCTCTGCACAAGAATATACCTCAGCAAAAGATATGAAAATGCCACAATTGACATTCTCATAGACAGCCAAGCAGCAATAAAGGCTTTAATAGTCTATACCTGTGGATCTAAGCTTGTCTGGGTGTGCCTGGATAACCTCAAGCAACTGGTTAGCAAGAACCACGTAACTTTATGGTGGGTGCTAGAGCACGAGGGCATACGAGGCAAGAAAAAAACCGACGAACTCGCAAAATGTGGAACAATGACGCCTTATATTGGACCTGAATCTTGTTCTGGAATACAGAAAAGGTCAGGTTATGAGAGGAACATGTGAAAGCTTCACACTGTGCAAACATACCAGATAAAACAGCTTATTATAACTATTTCGCAGAAACGGCAAAAATTGCTTTGTCTCTCAGCAAGGTGGAATTTAGCACCAACATTGGTG
>JABXWE010057674.1:0-11844 GCA_014611495.1 Limonius californicus | reverse complement strand
TGTATTTAAGTCCTAATTGCTTACGTTTGGCCCAAATATGCTGTTTCCAAGTGAGACGTCTGTCCAAGTGCATCCCTAAATACTTAACTGAGTCTTGTTGAGGAAGTTGTTGTCCATTGAGGAGAACTGGCGGGCAAGTTTCTCTTCTCAGCGTAAATGTTACATGTGCTGATTTGGTTTCATTGACTTTAACTCGCCATTTTCTTGACCATACTTGTAATTTGTTAAGATGAATTTGTAATTGCTGGGATGCTATGATGGGCTCTTGATGGGATGACAAAATAGCTGTGTCATCAGCGTATGTAGCAATGGTTGTTACTCTGGTAGTGGGTAAGTCTGCCGTATAGAGCAAGTACAACAGCGGACCCAGAACGCTCCCTTGGGGCACTCCAGAATGGATTTGGTATAAAGTAGTAAACTCTCCTTGTGTTTTGACTAAAAAGTGTCTGTTGGTTAAATACGATTTGACTACTTGGTAGAGATCTGATGGTAACACTTGCTTAGTTTTGTACAGTAAGCCTGTATGCCAGACCTTATCAAAGGCCTGGCCAATGTCAAGAAATACCGCAGAGCAGTATTTTTTTGTTTCTAATTCAAAAGGTAAAACTATTTATTTACTTTCATTCTGTAATATGCCATATTTCATAATTTTTTTAATGTCATAATGACAGTTTTTACCGCTCTAGTGCGGTAATGATAGTAAATTTAGCAAAAAATGTTTACAATTATTTATTATTATAAATTACACAGTTTGAAATATTTTCAAAATTAACTCCAGAAGCTGTTCCCAAATTAAGCTGGGTTTTTCCAACATGACGTTACTTGTTGAACCCACAGTAACTAAGGAGCCCATTATTTTCGTTGCAATTATTTTCTTATTTTCTACAGCTGTTTCAACATATCCCTCTGCAACACTGTCAGACTTCCAGCCTCGATGACGCTTAAGAGTATGCATATCTGCCAATAATGATGCTAAGGATCTCCGAAAACAAAAGCCTGTATAGTTTGCTGGGTCAGATAATCATAATGAGTAGCGATTTTCTTTGGAATTTCTCCGATGGTATTCACTCCAGCAGGCTGCTGAGTACATTTACCTCCCCTGTAGGTAAGAAAAATCGATTGTGCTTGGTTTGACTGGAACGCAAATTCTTTATTTTCGAAATAAATCCAAACAACGTATTCCCTAAATATTTCCTTCTCTTATGGCAAATTCCCGCGTAATTTTAGTTTTTGAATTCGACAAAGTGATCCTGATATATTCTTCGTCTTGAACGTTTTGTCTCATCAAATTTGATCTCTTCGCGTCGATAAGCACCAAAAACTCCAACTGTCAAAACGAGCTGAAAGCATAATAAGTTTTTTGAGATTGGTTTTTATTATTTATGCACCAATTTACCTTCATAAATAAGAAATCCTTACCATTCATTTCCTTAAGAAATTGATGTGTCTCTTCTTTGTGATTTTTTAGGTCGGTATACTTCTGATTTCCTCTTCAAGAAAGCCACAACCTGACGATATTGGCTAATATCAATCTTTTTCAACACCAACGCCCGCAACATAGAATACCAGCACCATAAGGAGGATGGTTTTAGCTTCTCTGCTTGTTCCGCAAAATAGGCAAGGACCACCTTTTCAGTGACTTCACGAATTTTCTTGACTTCAATCCATTCTTCAAAATATTTGTACGCTATCTCGGACGCTCTTTAGATTTTGCAGGAATTAAAACATCTATAGCAGATTGAGCCAACTCTATATCAGAAGGTAAAATTTCCTCTGAATTACTCATTTTTGCACTTACACTTGCTTTCGCCAGAACGCTTGCGAAAACAGCGTAATTACGGTTATTAGACTAGCCGCCCTATTATTTTTTCATAAACACAATTTTAAAAATATAATTACAAACACAAACATATTCATATTAAATTAATTATGAAAATAGATAAAACGTTGTGCAATATTTCTATCGTAATGTATCTTTACGATACTTGCCTTCGGCTCGTTGGACAATTTTTTCATCGCGTATCGTAAAATTCCACATTACAATACACATATCGTAAGTAACTGTAAGTGTATTTATAATAGTTTAAAAGATTTATTAAATATTGAAGCTGTTTAGAGCAGGAACATGGAAACATTTCTTTTTTTATTTATCGTTTACTGTTTCAAACATCTGCAAGTAAATTTTTCAAAGAAAATCATGTATAACGAATATATTCGTGTTCGGCGATTGTCTTTGGTTAAGGTTTTATAAATGTTTTGTGGATTTCCATGGATATTGTGCGATTGTGAATATACAGAATATCTCAAAATGGACAGATAAACTCTGCAGGAAGTTAAGGCAAGTGAAAATAAAGCTGAATAAGTGGACGCGACTGCCTCCCTGGACTTTCCCATACTGGAAACTGTTCATATCATCTTTATTCAACAGTAGAGTTATTTTCCTCAAAACGGTTGTTCAAGTGCTATCCTAAAACCTTGCCTTGTAACGAATAGACTTACAAGGCTTGTAAGAAGTCCCGCCAAATATCTGCGGTGCCCCTTAATTTCCTTTTAATATGCAACCAGGCATACTTCATTCTCTACTATATACGTCGCGCGGTCTAACTAGTACCGATCGCCATTGCTACCGAGGTAAAATTATATTTTGTAGGGCATAAAAAATCGATTTTTTTATTTTCGCGGGAAAAGATTCTTTGACGCAAACAAATAACAACCGTTAGAATAAAAAAAATATTTTTCTAAAAAAGAGGGGGGGAGGGGGCCGGTGCGCTTACATATATCCACGAGTGTAATATTTCTTTGCATATTAATATGCTCCATTACGTACTGAGCGATTCAGTGAAAACCCCAGCTTCCTATCTTTTTTCGTTTATTAATTAAAGGAGTTTGAAATTTCAAACTTCCAAGCTTCGTAGAGGGCGCCACAGGAAAATTACGGAGTTCTTCAAAAAACATATCGATAGCCCCTTGCGAGGTCTATCGACATATGAAATTTAAAAACATTCCTTGTAGCAGTTTTTGAGAAATAATTTTTTGAAAATTTCCAAAATTTTGAAAATTCGTAATTTAGGCCCCTTATAATTTTTCAAAAAACTTTTTATATCACCTCATTTTAACCTTCATATACTATTCAGAAAATGAAAATCATTTGAATCGATTCATCAGTTTTCGAGTAATTGGGCGTTAAACTCAAAATTTTCAAAAAATCATAGCGCCCTTCATTTTAAAGCTAGCGAGTTCGGCAAAAAACTAGCAGATTTGTCTTATGACCCTCTATCGTTATCCGTGATAAAAGTTTCAAAATTGTAATCACGAAAAAAGTGATACCAAAAAAACATGCGTAACTTCCGCTTCCCGTTTCGGATTTTTTTGAAAAGCTTATTTTTTCGATGAATTTTCGATACACCCCCGCATTCCAAAGCGCATCAAAATCGGAGCAATACTTTCGGCTGTAGGAGCGTCACATACGTACGTACATACGTACGTACGTACATACGTACATACCCACCCACAGACAGACATTTTTTAAAAACCACTTTTTTGGGTTCCTAGAGACCCAAAACGGATATTTCCGTTAAAATCTCGATTTCGAAAATTTTCATGAATTCAATACTTACCCTATACCTATAAGGTATGGGAAAGTAATACCCTATACCTATAAGCATAGGCTAATAATATTTATTAGCCTATGCTATAAGGTATGGGAAAGTAAAAACAAAGACCAACTGCAATGAAACATTGGACATATTTATTTGGGAATAATAATTATGTTTAATGAAGTTCTGAACTACAACTGATTATATTGTAATCATGTACTTTCGGTAAAAAGTTACGAAGGTTGACGCATTAGTAATGGAATATTACCTCATCTTCTACGTGATCTCCCGGTGCATTATCATCAATTATCATCTACCCTATCTGGAATATAATCTCCTACTTTGTTTCTTTCGTTGTCTATCCCAATTTCTTTATTAATTTGACACAGTATTTTCCTGCTCTGTTTATGGCACCTTCCTCGGTTCTTTTTCTGGGAGGTACTTTGGTTTTCTTTTGCTTATTTTTTATTATTGCAACATTGAAGACAGTCAACGTGTGTTAGTCTTCTAAGAAAGTGGACCGATTTTCTCTTATCCACTACTTATAATAATATTTCCTCATATACTGCACTACAGTTACAGAATTTTGTTTCCTCAGTTTTGTAATAAACTGGTTTCTTGATAATATCTTGTCTAACTACAGCATACATGCTCTTTGATTGTCTGTGGAGTAAAATGGTTATTTAACATATTCACCGTGACTTCATAAACGTCTACGTCATTCTGTAGTGGCTAACAGTGATAAGATCTCCGCAACATCCTGCACTGCCTTTCCTGCACTGTACAGCACCTAATGCTTTTTAACTTCTTTTTCATTAAAAAACGATGATATCGATCTCGTGCTACTCTAGGAATTTGTACTTGCCGGGTTGTTTTTACTCGTCTCCAAAATCTAATAATAAAATCAATAATCTACGAAAGATTTTAATCATGTTTTTGTATTTTTGTTACAGAGTTACAAACATTACTATTGCAGTCTTACTAGCAGCTTTAAACATGCCCGTAAGAATTCTGTAATTTTCTTTCATTTATAAATTTCAGTGTATGCAAAGAATGAGATTTAAGCATAAAATATAAACAATATTTCAAACGTATGCATTAACATCTATGAAACGTTTAAAAGATTTTGGAAAACACACGGAGACAGCCTATAAGGGAAATCGAAAATAGTTTTTTGGAGCAATACAAAATGAGAGCAAAAACAAAGTCACTACTCAACAAAAAATAAAAAACGAAAACGGAGAAGTAATAACAGAGGGAAAAAATTATGGGAGTGGTAGAGGCAATATAATAGAAGTGGAAACAAATGAAGAAGAATTGTTAGAAAGATACTAAGGGAGGAGGAACAACCATGCCAGGGTATGACCAGATAGCGGCGGATATGATAAAAGGACAAAACGAAACAATGATAGAAATACTAACAAAGATTATGGACAAAGCATTTATGTACATCGGGAATGACAGCGGAAAATGTCAAATAGGGGTAATTTATCCTATACATAAAAAAGCAGACACAAATAACTGCAATAACTATAGAGGCATTACATTGCTCAGTATAGTAGGAAAGGTGTACGGGAATACTGGAAAAAAGATAAACACGAATATTGGAAGAAACCTTGAAGACTTGCAGTTCAAATTTAGACCAAATCGAGGAATTGTGGATGCCAGTTTTATACTCAGACAAATATGCGAAAAACAATCAGGCAAGCCGGAGAGATACATCTAGGCTTTCGATAGAATAAACCGAAGTGATATATAGAAGATGCTAGAGAAAAGAAGCATAGAGTACAAGATAATAAATGGAGTCTGAAGTTTATATAGCGAAACAAAGAACTTTGTCAGTGTAAGACACGAAAAATCATGTACGTTTAAAATAACAAAAGAGGTGAGACAGGGCTGCATTTCCAGCCAACTCCTATTGTAGATAGTAATAGATGAGAGCATCAAAGAAGCAAATGCACAAGCGATACAATTTCGCTTGTGCGTTTGTATAAAGTGGGATATTGAAATATGGAGGAAATCAAACTATCGGAAATAGTATACGCAAATGATATAGTTTTGGTTGCTAGTGACGAGAAAACAATGAGCGAATTTCTAAGAACACATAATGAGAGAAAAAAGGTACACGAAAATCAACGATAAAAAGACAATGAAGACACCAAATTAAGATAGGAGAAACAAACCTGGACCAGGTGCTTTAAATATCTAGGCACAATAATAAGAGAAGCCCGAAGATTAAATGAGAAGATATTATGTGTACATTTTTGTAATGTTTCCTGTCCATGTTAGGTGTATGTTTGGTTGCATACGATTGGGTTTTGGGTGCGCGTTTTGTGACCTTGTTGGTTTTGAATTTCTTTGCTTCCTGTCATTTAGGGAATTTTAAATAATTTTGTAAGTGTAAGTGCGAATTTTGATTTCTGAGGCGGGGGAGTTTCCTGATGGGGCGAAATTCTTGAGGACTTTCGGCTTGACCTTCACGAGGTGCAGCTGTTAGATAGTGATGTTGTGAGGTTTGATTAATTAAAATATTTATATCTGCGAATATTTCGGATTCAGTTAATCATCCTGGCCTGAAAGAGAATTTTTGCGTTATTTTGTTTAATATTTTGGTGGTTAAATAAATTCTCGAGGGTTTTATGCCCGATTAAAATATGTTACTACTACCCTTCAATTACGGTCGCCGCATGGTTGGTGCAATGTAAAAACGCACTTGGGGCCGTATCTCTGAAGCTGCCCGTGGACCGCTTCCCTGTAGCCGTTCTTCGATTATTCGGGCTTCCTCGACGAGGGAAGAATTTTTCTGTTCCGGAAACCGTATCTGTCCTTCCTGAGTGCCTGGCCGTTCCTGTAGAAGCTGTCGTCTTCGTGAACCTGGGGAACGTTTGCCTTCGGATATCGCTGTGATCCAGCCGTAAGGACACTTTCAGAAGTACAGGTTAGCAATTATAAAATTGTTCTCTTCGATCTTGGAGCTTTCTTAACTGAAGGACGTGGATTCGTCCACGATTTCTGTCCGTGAATTGCCTAAAAGAAGGTCTTTCTGTTATTTGGTTTGTCCGAGTTTTGTGAATTAAAATTCTGTAGTTAAACGTTATATTTCTGTTCTCATTGTATTTAGTAACAAATAATTTAAACCACTTACCGTCAGTCAGTGTTTCTATCTGTTTAGAGCATTGTGTCATACTCCAGTATATGCTATTATCAATTATTGTAGCAGATGTAATCATTTTACGTCTGGTAAATTCATTGTTTACATTTTACTGTCAGCTGTGTTCACGGCATTTCATTTTTGCGTATTTTACCATTGTGTATATTGACCCGGCTGTTAAAAATTGGAGATTTGGGAAATATTTTTGATTCATTACAACATTAAATATTATTTTACGAGAAAGGTAGGCGGATTGGGTTAAATTTGTTCACGGCTCGAATTCCCGGTAATGCGTCCCGGGTATTTAAACGCTGCATTGTACAAGGCCTTGCATAATTTTCCCCCAGCGTGCGGAATCTTCGGATTGCGGTATATAAACTTTGGATATTACTAAATTTGGATTTAGATCTGCTATTTTATTCAGATCAGTTATATAGGGATTTAATCCGCTAATCTGTTTCTCCCTGTTTCATATGTCATACTTAAGGAAGGTAATTTGGTTCCTTCCATTCGAGTCTCCTCGAATGCTCTGTCAATCTCCCATAATCTAATTTTATTTAAACTTTGCAAGTTTCCTGAACGTGCCAACTTGGGCTTCACCCAAGTGTGTCCTCTTTGATTTAAATATATATAATTATACATCGGGTGTACAATTTAATTGGTCATATCTTTTATATTGATGTTTATTATATATATATATATATATATATATGTATATACAAGGTGTATTCCTTTACTTTGGAGTTAGATGATATTGTATTTAATTGGTTGTTGATTTATGTACAGGGTGTTTGACTACTTTTAATCAATATAATTATTTTCAGTATTTACTTAATTTGTTGCGTTTTATTGTGTCTTGTTACGTTGTTTGTGTTTTGTTGGAACCGTTGAAGTTCGTTCTGCGAGGTAAGAGTTTACCCTTATGTGGATTTGGTAAGGTAGGTCTGATTTATCGCTGCACGACGACTGGTGAAGTAGAATCCTGGCGCCCTTTGAAGATTGTTAGTTTGAAGATCATTTTCACCCACCCCGTGTAGCAGACTGAGAGAGCCGTGGTGAAAACACCGATACGTGCAGTGAGTTATCCGTGGGTAGAATATTTCGGTGTTTCCAAATTTGTTACCAGAAAGTGTGTTGGTCTTGTCAATTTGTCTTGTTGTTCCCCGTGGGGATTTGTGCGCAGGTTTTTGGTAACAAAGATAAAGACTAGAACATGAGCTGCAGAAAACTCGTTAATGGGATTAAAAAGACATTCTTAGCCAAGAAGTAAATACCGAAAGAAATAAAAGTGCAAATACATAAGAAAGTGGCAACATCCACACTAACATTCGGTTCAGAGGTGTGGACGACAACACAATTACAAATAGATAAGATACAAAGTACCGAAATGAGATTTCTTAGAAAGACAGAAGGCAAATCTAGAATTAACAAAATAAGAAACACCACTTGTAGAGGAAAGTTGAAGACTAAAGCGATACAAACCGCTATAGAGGAAGGCCAGCTAAGATGGTTGGGACATGTGATGAAGAGGGGGCGTGTCAAAACGGTAAGAAGAATATATGAGGCGAGAACCAAAATCAAGTAAGAGGAACGAATGGCAAGAAAAGTAAGGGAAGCTGCCGAAAAAAGAAAGAAATAAAGTAGAGAGCACAAGACAGAAAGGAATAGGAAGAAGCATGGAAAAAGAAGCCAATCCAGTAACTCAACTCCCCCTCACCTCAGGGTAGAATGGTTTCTGCATTAAGTAAGTAAAGTTAAAACAAAATGTCAACACACTCAAAGAATGATCTGTTTTTAGTCGTTACCTCACGGATGAGACATCGATAACACCTTGTTGTTAATCATTCTTTGATCTTCTTTCTCTACTCATTTTTGTTTTCTGCATCATGTATTGTTTGGTGAAAAGTGATTCCAGTTCTTTGTTCTATCTGGTCTGCCCAACTTTGTGGTGATCTTCCTCTTCGTCTTTTTCATCTATATCTCCCTGTATTACCAACCTTCCTAAGTTGTTTGGATTCCTTCGTGTAATAGGTTCAAAGAAGGCATCAATTTTCTTTTTATCACTTTCCCTTATCGGTTACGTCTCTGAATGTATGTGAAGATGGAGAATATTATAGATCTTGCTAATAGGGTCTTGGTTATCTTGCTGATACTTTTGTCACTCCATATTTTATGGAGCTGTCTAGTGGCCTCTTTGGCATCACCTGTATCTGTTACTAATGACCCAAGGCAAACGAATTGGGGATCACGTCGTATTATTGGCATCCCTGTTGGCACGATTCACTATAATAATGTATGTATTATTTTTATTTATCGCCTCGGGGGAACCTGTAACCCCTAGAGGGTGCGTCCCCAGGTGGCGGATATGGGAATGCCCCTCAGATATGAGGGGAAGGAGGGAATCAAAATACCTCCCGCGGACCAACAGGCACCGTACCATTTCACTGTTTCAGCGTCTGTACTTCGGTGAAGCGGCTGGAGCAAACTGAAATTAATAGGCAACATCAAGGAGGGGTGCTACCTTAGCCATGGCGGCGGAAGAGATCTAAATTTGATCCAACGGCGGCAACGAAGTCCTGGGCAGGAAGGATTACCTCCTACGCACCAAGCCGCACTGGCCAGCGTGGTGTGTTAAACGGCTAAAAAACTCCTTAACAACTTATATGGAATTTCGTCACGCCTTTAATCTTTACTATTTACAAAAATTGGTTGAATTACAAAAACAACCTCATCACTCCGCCACTGTTTAGGTAGACAATTACACATTGACAGATGCCAGATTCCCGGAAACCCAATCGAAGAAGGAGTCGGTTCAAAACAAATAATTAATAGGCGCCACCGACTTATAATTTTCTAGCATCGTCCGAGGTGGTAAATGAGAAGTCGGACCCTAAGAAAAGTAATCACCTACCTTTATTTTAGTTATATCTATCCTTTACGTAGACTTAAATCCAATTAATTCGTAGTAAAATAAAATACAAGTTGCAACCAAATCTCCGTTTACTTAATAAATCAATAAAACCCATTCACAGTTCTAAATTTCTGTGCAGAACAATGATTTAAACTAAAATATTGAAATCCCAATTTTACGTTCCTCTCCCGGGATATAACGAAAATTAACTTGGCAAACTCAAACAATTTTTAGGACCCGTATTGCGCTATTCAACAATATGTTAGCAAATATTTAGCGCATCCCGTAACCCCGAAGGCCTTCGCGTCACGAAAACATGCGTAAGCAACGATCTACAACTATCGTTAAAGCGTGAATTCTTACACGCAATATCAAACCTCTATTGGAGTACCCTGTATATCTGCTGTACGTAAAATTGAAATATGGAATATTATAATCGTATTTCATATGTACACGTAACCCCAATTAAATCCCAATGACACAATTGTTGACCCCAATCAATTAATAAAATTAATTCCTAAATAAATATCACGAAATCGTGAACAATAAGACAAGGTTATACAGTTTTTAAAAATTGCACTTCCCTTGATCAGCTGCAATCAGCTCGTCCATACACCAGTGATAGACCCAGGTGTTCACTCGGTTCGGGAAAAACTCCCACAAGGTTACTCGGCGAGGACAGCGTATCAATTTTCGCACTACTTATAAATGTAGAGTTTTTCTACGGCGTCGTCTTAATTTCTGGAAGTCCCGATGTACGATTTTTTACCTAGTAAAATTAGGACTAAGGTTCGAGATTACGATAAGACAACAATTTTTGGCTAATAACCAACTCACCAGTTGATGGACTCTGGCATATGCCAAAACAAATCTTCTTTACCGGAGTAAATTCTATATTGGAAAATAATTTCCTGGAGAATTGTTTCCCTACAACTATGGGAAAAGCTCCTGTGTGAAGTGACTCTCAAAGCGGAAAACTAATTCCCAATCGACAAACGATTTCAATAAAAATTCACTATTCACAATAAATGTCCAGTAAGGTTGACAATGTTTAACCCACTGACTTAATTACGGGAAACTGCCTTTTAGAATCTCCTATCCCCCAAAACTTTAAAATCAAAAACGTGCAGCATCGGCTTGCCTGAACGAACTTCGAAATATTATATATGTACAACGGGTTGCCTACTGTTAGGCGCGGAGAACATTACAATTTAGACGAAGAAGATAACAGCCCTCAGTCCCCAGCAGTCCTGTTATTGTTGGCTCAGGCAGCGGACAACGTAGAAATAATAGGACAGAGGGTGCGAAAAATCCCTGGGTTAGACCAGGCTGTCATAGGATGACCATAAGAACCTTGTCAACAAACGACAGGCTAGAAGAGCTAGAAGATGAAATAAGCAAAATAAAATGGGATGTATTAGTACTCTGTGAAATTCGTAGAAAGGGCGAAGAATGTATAGTTTTAAAATCGGGAAATACGCTATACTACCGCGGCAATGAAACCCAGCACATAGGAGGAATAGGTAGGATTTCTAATACATAAGAAATTAGCGAAAAAGTAATAGAATGGAAAAGCATCTCCGAAAGAGTAGCATACATAAAAATAAATGTAAATAGGCGGTACAACTTACAAATTATACAAGTGTCCGCACCTACCAGCGCACATACTGGCGAGGAAGTAGAAGAATTTTATGAAGAAGTAGAGAAAAGTATACAAGAAGACTATACAAGCTATAATCTGCTAATAGGAGACTTTCATGCAAAGCTCGGTAAGAGGCAAAACGAAAGCGAAATTAAGATAGGCGAATTTGGACACGGCATACGAAACGAGAGAGGTCAAACTATGCTGAATTTTATTGAAAAGAACAACATGTATGCCATAAACACATTCTTCATGAAAAACCCAAATAAAAAATTGGCATGGAGAAGTCCGGATGCTATAACTAAGAATGATATTGACTATGTAATATCTGATCGTAAAAATATGGTCCAAAATGTAGAAGTCCTAAATAGTTTTGGAACTGGTAGTGATCACCGCCTTGTGAGAGCAATAGTGAGAATCAATTTGAAAGTAGAAAGATTTAAGATGATGAACAAAGGAAGAATTAAACTGGATGTAGCTACTAAACAGTTAAGAGAGAAAAGAGAACAGTACAGAAGGAAGTTAGAAAGCGAGATACAAAAAT
>JABXWE010057671.1:0-21182 GCA_014611495.1 Limonius californicus | reverse complement strand
ATGATATGTCCACTTATAATTTAATTGCTTAAGTAATATTACAGAAAAAATATCTATAAGTTTTTTTTACAAAATCAATTAGTTTAGATACGTGATACAAACTAATTACTAAATAACGTCTATACTATAAGGTTTAAATTGTTATTTAGATACATTTCTAATTCTCCATCTATGAAATATTTAAGTGTGTAATAATATACAAAGTGTTCAGAATAAAAACATTATTGTAGTCTGTTTGTAGTTAACTTAATTAGTTACAAGAGGATATAGCAATACATTTCCAGATATATTATACAGGCACTGTATATACACTGTAATAATAGAGTTTAGATTGCTATTTATCTATATTTTTTTTCGCTATGCATCAAATGCTTAAAAATGAAACCAACATACAAAGTGCTCAAATTAAGAAATATAAATGAAGTTAGCTTCGGCTAAGCTAAACAATTCGTAAACCTGAACATAATTTTAAATGATTCTGAAGCAAATGTTTACACACTGTTTGAAGTAAAAAACATATGTAATAGTGTAATAAAGTGACAAAATGAAAGGAAACATGAAAAGAAAGCTGTACTTGATTTTTTCTAACTCGATATAGGATTCCCATAAGAGATATTCCGATATTTCGAATAACAAATGATATATCATATAATCTCGAGGGAAATATATAACCTATATAAAGGGTATTTGTTAAAGGAATTTTTCCAGGGGAGCTTAGCCTCCTCTGAAATTCTCAAGGGGGTTCAAGCCCGTCCGCCTCTTCGTACTCGGCGCCAATGCGTCTCGATGTGGAAAACACATGACACAAAAACCAAAACCGCCTGTCTCAACTGTCTTACTGAAATCGACGTTACAATAACAGTCATATCAGTAATCAGTTTCCGTGGCCCTGGGTCTGATGGCGGACGCCTTCTGTCCGTTGGGGTGTAACGGCTCCCATTAGCTATTCAGGTGTAACATGTGCTTGGGTTTACTTTACCGGCCGCTCGTGGACAGGTGCACAGACACCTGCCCGATCACCCCGTAAGTGTGTGCGTTTCTATCTTAAACTGTAAAACGAATTCGTAAAGAACGCAACAGGGTAAGAGCACTAATGCATTTCACCTGCCCGTACAATTTTAGGATTATAATAAATTTCTGTAATGCGTAAAATGATCAGTCTCGAGATACAGCCGGAGAAGGCAACGGGAGAGTAAGACAGAAACCTTGGAACGGAGTGAAAGCGATTTAAAGAGTGGCGCGTGAACAGATCAACTAAACGTAACAGAAAACGGTTGTAAATATTTTTCATAAATAAACTTATTCGTGGGATATGTTTGAACAATAAATAGATAGATAAATAAGAAATCGCTTAAAATACAAAAAGGCATAATTATAATTAAATTAACTAAGCCTGTGGGCAATGCTTTGTTTGGTAGTTTCTTTAATGATAATAGCTAAAGTTGTGTGGAAAACTCCACCAAGGAATGTTTCCTTACCTAGATAATTGATTCTTTATAATGTAATTTTATATGTACATATTTATTTCCCTTTTATTTGAATCTTGTTGCACTTCTTTCGTTGGTTTTCTAGCAGAATATACAATGTGTGCTGTTTAGCTAGTGGAAACAGTATTTTCAGGGAGGAAATGGTCATGGGATTGTTTTATTTTAATATAATTATCCTTAATAGGGTGCGAGGAATGATATTGTGTAAGTTATCGAAATTTAAGAAACGGAATACTCATGTAAGTTGTACTAACAGCATTTTCTTCTGTGGTGCAAAACATAATATTTATACAAATTTATAAAAAAAAACGATGGACTGAGAGTTGGTTGACATCGACAGATTCCACGCCATAAAGTTGTGTGAAGAAAAACAGGCATCTTGCCTATTATAAAAGGAAAAGAAGAAGAAATTTATGCTGTTCAGGGGGGGGGAGTGTAAACTGCATGGTAAAACATAAACAACAGTTTTTCTGCATAGTAGAGGTTGATAGTATATGCTGAAGTGGTTGTAACCGAATTTTCCTGAATAGGCTGTAACAGAACATTCCTAAAGTCAACAGTTTTACATTGGCCTTCACTAATTTTAGCGGTCTTTGCTTTACTAATTTTTGTTATTGTTTGGTGTGTTTATGGACCGTGTCCGAATTAAATGATGTCATCCAACGGTCAGTCGGCGGTTAAGCTGTTTCGTATTTTATTTGCAGGAAAAGTATTTCAGTTTTAATCTTGATAACTTGAGGAATGTAATATTACAGTGATTTGAGGAGCACATTTTAATACAGTATTTTTCTATTAAAGTTTGCAAAGAAGATAAACAGTTGTAATCAAAATTTTAAAATTGTGCCATGTTAAGTCTTATCTTCCTATAGTATCTAACTGTAGGTTAGTATTAAGAATAAGTGAAACGCTATTGACTTTTCATCTTAAATATTTAAAATCCATATTTGTTCTGAACAAAAACTTGCAGATTTTTCGTTTATAGATTCTTTTCTAAGATACTTATGATTTCGTGTAATATGACCTAGATGCCAGTCCGTTAGACTACTGTGCTGAAGGTCTAGGTTTCAATTCCCAGTACTATAACTTGTGAATTTTTAACGGCCGATTTTTCTCGCAAAGCAACGGCAAATCAGCGAGGTTAACTGCCTAATATATCTTCTCTGGAGTAGAAGTGTTTACACTATCCGTGCTTCGGAGCCCTCGTTAAGCTGTAGGTCCTCTAAAACACGCATCGTAAGCATAGGAGAGAAGATTGTTACGTTTCGCAAGAGACGAAACACTCGAAGCTGTTCTCAAATAGTTGTTAACGTGTTTCGAAGGACATTATATTTTTAAAGATAACTTAGTAATATAAAATGTCAAAAACGTTGCTGAAAGTTAAAATTTCTAAACAAAACTTTACAGATCATAAACATGGTTGATAGAAAACCTTAATCGGAGAATATGAAACTTTTATATACAATTTTGAGGCCGCCGTGGACTATAGGTTAGCACGTTACACTTCTACGCGGAAGGTCCTGGGTTCAATTCTCAGTACCAGAACATCGGATTTTTAACGTTCTTCCTCGCAAGGCAATGGCAAACCAGCGAGGTATTCTGCTTGGTAACTCTTTTCTGGGGTAGAAGTGTTTACACTTCCCGCGGTTTGGAGCTCACGTTAAGTTGAAGGTGCTGGGTTCAATTTCCAGTAACAGAACATCAAATTTTTTAAGGTCGTTCTCCCTTGCAAGGCAATTGCAAACCAGCGAGGTATTCTGCTTAGTAAATCTTCCCTGCAGTAGAAGTGTTTACGCTTTCCTTGGTTCGGAGCCTATGATGTGCTGTAGGTCCTCTATGTCTGTGTCGCTTTAAACGCGCAACACAGGCATAGGAGAGAAGATCGCTACGTCTCGTATAAGATAAAGTACTCGAAAAAGAAGAAGAAGGTATACAATTTAAACAGAGGAATAAAAATTGGGCCCAATGTGATTGTTATGCAAAATCATAGAATCGTGTATTGTAAACAATTAAGGCGTTCCTTATCTCCAAATTTTAGAAAAATAAGCCAATTAGCAGATATCTCTCTTCAATTTTAAAGTGTAAAAATTATTAAGGCAGATTTAGAGAACTGATTCAGAAGCAATTGTATTAATAGTGAGAGTATTAGCTTGATACTTATTTATAGAAAGACAGCAGTTGATAGTAAAAATAAGCAAATTATATAATGATTTTAGGAGTAACCTGAATAAAATTTTCAGCTTGTAAGTTATATTTTTATAAATTTATTGTTTATATATTGTTGTTAATACAGGCATCAACTACATTAGTTGTTATCCCCTGTACTATGACACTGTATTTTATTAAATGTGGGTTAAAATAAAATAAATATTCAACATTTATAATATAATGTAAATATTTAACAAATTTTGTTTAATTAGTGAGGTTCCTTATAGGAACAAAATATACTAAACAATAATAAGCATTTTTTCAAACAAATCTTATTCTTTGTGCCTATGTGGAGTTTCTTGTTAAATAATGCTATTATTTAATACTTCTTTGTAATCAGTTTAATTGAAGATATAACAATTAGAATATAATCAAACTTTGCAAATATTTTCACTAAGTTTATTTTCTGATGCATTTTTTCGAAATTGAGAGCTTCAAAATTATTTTTATAATATTGAATTTTCAATCATAAATATTCAGAAGATATTTAAAATTTAAATATTACTTAAACATTTTTTTGGATTCTTATTAGTTTAGTTTTCTTTTCAGTTGGTATATTCCACAAGTTCAATCATGAATTTTTTAGCCGATTTAGATGTCTCGATAACTTGGAACATATATAACTGGATTTTACCAATTTAAGTTTTCGATTTTATGATATTTAATCGATTTTACCAATGTCTTTTTGAAAACCTCATAATTTTTTAAGTTGTTTACATGCAACAATCATATTTACTACCAACATGTCAAGACTGTCCTTTCGAGTCATCAGAAACCCAAAAATTACGATAAAATCTTAATTATGGCTATTGTAGGAAATAAAAACAGTTTCAATGATTCATAACGCCTAAAAAACATGTAGTGGGAGTTTAAATAGAACGTTCACGGGTATAAAATATGTATAATAGAAATTTTTAAGACATAATAATTTTTTATGACGCCAACCGCTTTAAACTTGGGAGACTTCAACGGTAGATGAAACGAGAAACTTTTGCGTGGGCAACGAAAACGTTATTTCGTGCTAATTGGAATAATCTTTATCAAATATCAGGAAAGCTATAAATGTCGATTTATTGTGCGAAAAGAAAAAAGCATTCAGTTGCAAGGGGCTTTTAATTACTATTTTAAGTTTAATTACTTTGATGTAGATAATTTCAGAGTGGGAAGTCTAAATTAAACTAGCAATTCATGAATTTGTAATAGAAAATAAATTGCGGCACATTTTCAACAGTTCTTAACTGAATAGTAATTACAATTCTAAAATTAATATGCGAAAAGAGAAAGCCCAACGTGTTTAAATATAAAAAAAATATTTTTTATAAAAAAGTGTTTTGCTGAATTTTGATTATATTATTACCCTGCAAATTTTATGTTTATTATTCAATCAATCAGTTTGATTACAGAAAACAAATTTGTTGATTTCGATGACTTCCTGTGATACCATCTGGAGCAAATGTAAACACATCAATGACAGATCAGGCAGAGACCTTGCATGAGTGGATAACCGTTTCGATACTAATTAATAAAACGATTTTTAAATTTCCTGTGAAACCGTTTAATAGCGAATTGGGATGTAATTAGATTTTCTTGCACGGAACGTTTTTTTCGTATATGATAATTGTAGTTTAAATTAGCAATTAGAAATTAATGACTATTGAACTATTAGAACCTCAATTAATTGTTCATAAAAGGTGGATCATCTCCTTATCTGATTCAAAGTTTAAAAGTAGTATAAATTTTTATGGTGCATAAAGACGATCGCTGCGATAGTTGTGGAGACTTTGATGATAGATTAAGCTAGAAGCCATGTATGGAAGCAAACCCAATATTTAGCGCTTATCTCAAGTGTTTCCATTAATTACGCAAAAAAGTCGATAAAATCTATATGCATCTCTATTAAGCTTCCAACATAAAATTGAAGTGGCTGTTACATTCCTTTTGGTACTTTAGAACTGTTATGTAAAGTTGGAATCCAAATTCGAACAATTAGTTTCCTAGTTACTCAGTTTCCTCCCCTAGATTTGCATAGAAGTAGCATAATTATAAGCTCTCTTTACATCAGTTGTCTGTTTAGCTCAATGTGCTTATACTTAGTCAGGGATTAATTCTCTTCTTCGCAATGAGACAGCTGATGCGATCTCGATCCGAGATATGCGATGGGAACAACAATCTCATTAATGCAAAGCTTGCCCACCGCGAAGGACTAATAGCCTACGATAGTTTACATACTTATGCTGTCCTATCTGGGATAATAATTACTCCTTATTCATGAATTTCATACAAATTATTTAAATAACTGTAATTTAAGGTAAGGTTAGCGTTATATATGTAGGTATGCAACGGGCATGGCCTTTTAATTTTTTATCCTTCGTGATATAAGTTATGTTATGAGGTTATCACATCTCGCAGTCGACTTAGGTAAAATATTAACATACACATTATATAAACAAACATTTTTAATTCAAATATTCATTAGGCGGAGGAAATTGATTAAATTTCTCCATCTGCTATTAATTAGCTTCAACGATTGGTCCAAAGGACGCACTGCCTTTGTTGACGATAACGTCCTCTTCGAATTATGGAAAAAAATAAATGGGATGAGGATAAATTTTGATAATCAGAAAATATATTATATTATAAAGGCAATTATGGTTCGTCAAAATTCCTATTATGGAAATAGATGGCAATAATAAAATGTCTGCTGTGAATAAATTTTGTTTTTATTGTATGTTTGCATCATCAGATGGCGCGATTTATGGTTTTGAAATTTGCAAATTGTAATAATTATTAAAAGTTCTAAATGTTTGGGAAGGGGTATCAGCCTCTACAACCTTTAGAAACATTTACATTTTAGTTTATAGTGATACAGAGGACAAAATACGGATATTGTATAAAACCAAACTAATAAAACTGAATGTATATGATTAATATATATATATGTTTAAGCAGTAACTTATTAAAAATTCTTATTTAAACTCGTATATATCTGTTAGAAACGTTCTTAAGAAACCTAAACACACATTAAGTTTATCATAAAAAGTCTCCTAATATGGACAATTAATTCAAAAATTTAAATTTTTTTGTATATTTATGATTATTTAAGAGAAGATAAATTTATTTCTATCTAATCAACATTTTAATGTTGTCAAGAGTTCTTTGTCTTTTTGTTTATTTCTTGCAATTCATTTGATTTTAATGTAATTTATTATATTGCAGCGCCTGCGTTTATGGAAATAAAATTTTGTTTTTTATTATTATTTTGTATTGTTTTTTGTTTTTCTCTCCGCTTAATAAAAAATTCCTATATTTTCTTGCTGGAGTTAACACTGCAAGAGCGCTAAATAAACTAAAAAGCAAGGTTTAGCGGGTTTAAATAATTAATCCTAAATCTTTTTTAGATCATAATATAAAACAACTTAAGATTTACGATTTACCTAATACTTTTTAACTGCAGATATAAACAACTATAATGATAGGTGTTTTAAAGAAATATGTCGCAACTTGTAACTACAAATTTTATAGAAATAGGCCAGATCTATAACTAGGTATTTTTTAGAAATATACTTGTACTTGTAACTAGGTATTTTGCAGAAAAGTGTCAGTACTTGTAGCTAGGTACTTTTAGAAATAAGTTCAATAGGCAGTTTTTATAATTATATTTGTACCCGTAGTACAGTATTCCGGTGTAAGTAACTGGGTATTTTTCAGGTAATTCTAACCAGGTATTTCTTAAAAATATTCCGTCAACTATAATTGAGTATTTATCATATATATTCTGGCGCCAGTGCCTGTCATCAGGTATTTTTTTTAAATATTCTGTTATATTTTAGAACAAAACTGGGTATTTAGTTAGAAATATTCTAGTACCAGTAACTGGGTATTTTTTTAGAAATATACTGCTATCTGTTTCTAGGGTTTTTCCTAAACAATCTGCTACCTGTAATTAAGTATTTTTTAGAAATAATTTGGAAACAGTAGCTAGGTATTGTTAAGATGTAGCTGGGTATTTTTTCAGAAATATTCTAGTTCAAAAAGCTGGGTAATTATAGCAAATACTGGTACCCGTAACTAAGTATACTTTCGAAATATTCAGTTGCCTGTAATTAGGTATTTCTCAGAAATATTTTGGTACCCGCAACTATGTACTTTTTAGACGTATTCAGGTACCACTGGTACAACTGGTTATTTTTGGAAATATCCTGGTACCTGTAACAAGGTATCTTTCAGAAATATTCCGAGAGCTATATCAGGTATATCTCTGAAATATTCTTTTACCGGTAAGTGGATATTCTTCCAAAGTATTCTGGTAAGTGGAATCGCGTAGGTTTTTAGCAGTATTCTAAAGCCAGTTAGCGATCAAAATATACCTAGATACCTGTAATTAAGAATTTCCGAAAAATATTCTGTTACCTGTAATTAAGTATTTCTTTTGACATATTCCTGCAAGTAGGCACTTTTTTAAATATTCTCACACCAGTGGCTTGTTTTTTTTTTAGAAGTATTCCAGTACCTGTAATCGCGTGTTTTTTAAAGGGATTCTAGTAGCACTAACTGGGTAGAAATACACTGAAACCTGTAATTAGATAGTTCCAGAAATATTCCGATACCAATAACTAGGTACTTTTCAGAAGCAATCCTTCTCAAAAATATTTAGTTACTTCTAGTCGACACTTTTTAGTGGGACACCAGCACTTGCAATTGCATAAATTGTTGAAATATAGTTACTGTAACTACGTATCTCTCAGAAATATTCCGATACCTGTAAAAAGGTATACAGATATTTTTTAGAAATATTCTGACAAATGCAACCGCGGTATTGTGTTAGAAGTTTTAGAAAATCAGCGACCGAGCATCTCTAAATATATACCTGTACCGGTATTTAGGTATTTCCGGAAAATATTCTATAATCTGTAATTAAGTATTTCTTCTGACATATCCTGGTATTTGTAACTAGGTATTTGCAAAAATATTCTGTTATCTGCAATTAGGTACTTTTTTGAAATATTTTGATACCAGTGGTGTTTTTTAGATGAATTTCAGTACCTGTAATCCCGTATCGTTTTAAAAGGATTGTAATACCACTAACTGGGTATTTTTAAAAATATATTGATATCTGTAACTAGGTAGTTCCATGAAATCTTCTGATACCAAAAACTAGGTATTTGTTAGAACTGTAACTGGTGTTTACAGAAACATGCCAGTGCCTGTAAGTGGGTATTTTTAATATATACGCGCACTTGAAGCTAGGTATTTCTGAAATATATTTAGTTACCTTTAAGTCAGTATTTTTTAATAGCATACCAGCACTTGCAACTGGGTATTTTTTAAATATGCTGGTACATGTTATTAGGTATATTTTATTTGCCTCAGTATTTACATCTAGGTTCTAAAATACAAGTGCCTGTCCCACTATTGTTACAGGGTAGTGTTTACTTTAATTATTTCTACCTGAAAATGCCTTTCAGAGGAAACATTAGTGTCTTTCAGTTTGGTAAAATTATAGAGGAGTGAAGATGTAATGATTTAGCTTGGTTTTGAAATTTTGCGCCATTCATGAGAAATATAAATCGTCAGCGTAAGTACAAAAAGCTTCAGTTAATTGAGTTTATTAATTAGAAAATTTAAGGAATTAAGTACTGATTGGTACGACATACCTGACTGGAGACACATAAGCAGCAAGTCGTTCATAAATATCCGCGGACTTTATTAAAACAGTGAGAAATGCAGCAATTACAACGAAAGAAATATACCAGCGCTAGCCGGCACGGCTTGAAATAGCTTTAATTAAATTTTGACTGGCATCGAATGCGCGATAATTATTTGTTAATTGCTTTGATGGAGAGTCTCCTGTTAGTGCTAGCGCATAAAGCTGCGGGTAATCCGAAAGCAGTCGGCGTTTGAAGTGGCATGAGAACCAGAAGAGCAAAAATTACGAACCGAAGTAAACCAATAACAGCACGACAGAATCAGAATTCTTTGAAAAAATGACAACCCCGGGCTAAATGGGAGAATTCATCACGCGACCAGCCTTTGTTCGCGTTGAGGAATGCGGCTCTAAAATTCGAGAAGTTAATTGGCCGGTCCGCCACTGTCCGGTAGCGACGCTCCCGCCATTAACTCACTATATCACCTTAAAAACTCACCATTGTTCTTATGAAAAGCTCCGATATTGAGATGTTGCCGTGGAGGATTGTTATTGTGGTAAGCCGTAGATAAAACTCGTGCTCTAAAACTGATTAATCCTTTCGGCAAAGCACGACTTACAATACAATATTACCGCATGTTGCCTTCTTTTACATCAGCGCTCGCCTATTTGTAATCGCTTTACGTCTGCAACCCAACTGCTTTACAATTGGAAATGATTATATTGGTGTGATTAATAATATTGGTCGGACGTAAAGGGCAAGCTTTTCTTGATTTGTATTATCCAATGTGATACGGGTTTAGCGCTTAGAGCAAAACCTATCTAAAGCTCTAGCGTGATTGCGTTCCAGTAAATTGCTGGGTCAAAAAAAGCAACTCTAAATGCCGGCTTCCTCAGGATATGTTCGTTTTTCTTTTTTCCTGCCTTCGTTATGTGTCTAATTGCGCATACGATAAAGTCCCATTAGATGTTAATTGAGATCACATATATTACCCATTTTATGATGGCCGTGTCAATTTAAAGGATTACGGTAATATTTATGTTTAAGTCTATTCTTCCATCACTTTAGCTACCGCTTAATTATAATAATGTTAAAGCAATCAGACGTGTTGGAGCTTCTAGAAGCGCGGCTGACGAAAGTACATGGTTATACATTTTGTGCTACTGTAACCAACTTCTGCAGCTGGAAATTTCAAACAGAAAACACACGGATTTGCCTCTAGTGAATGCCTGGCTTTAGGAATGATTGAGGATTCTTCAAACTTACCATTACAGTAAATAACTATTATATACACTGCTATTGCTGCTGTAGGCGTTCAGCTCAACGGTTGGCGTTGAAATGAATAGTATGGTAAGGACAGTGGCGGATGTAGCGTTTTTGAACTAAAGTCTGCTCATTTGAAGTTGACGTAGGTACAATAAAACAATGTTACAAAGGCATGGTATGTTCCATTCGCTGAACTTAAAGCAAATTGAATTAACAACCCACCTAGAAAATAGAAGTTGGAACCTCCCTTCTAAATATTTACGGCAATCACGTCAACTGCAATGTAATAAAACATTTTGTTTGTTAGTATGAGATATAAGCGTTATGCTAACTTATGATATTAGTGTGTATGTAATACCAATCTGTTGATATGGTTTAAATTTATGTTATTAATTAATGGTTAAGTTTCAGCTTAGAAGGTAAAACAAGATTCCATAAAGTCTAATGCTATAGATATAGGTTTGCAATCTGCATTCACATATTTACAGTCTGTGGACATTTTAATTTGAAAATTTAAGTTCAAACAAAATTTAAAAATAAATAATTTTCTATATCTCTATAGTCAATTAGAACTGTTTTATCCGCCTACTCATTCGTGATCTTATTCGATCGACTCCCGCAGTCGGATGTGGATTGTACTATAAACTAGACAATACCAAATATCAGTAAATATTGGAGGGCGTTAGAATAACCAAGAGGTCATACATTGTAAAACTATCTATTGCAAGCATAATTTGTAACTGCCTATTCAATAACATTATGATACAGTGATGTTTAAGCAATATATCTACATCTTAAAGAGTGCACATTCGAGTAATCATTGTTGGTTTTAACCTTCTATACAAGAAAATATTGTTAAAAGTTCTACTATTGGTATTTATACTTTAAGGCCTATATGATACAGGCACAATATTGTTCAAAATTGTATACAAAATGTATTCATAAAATTCTGCACAACACGTATGACATATCTGTGAGCATGCGCAAATTACGTTGACGTCAGTGTACAAACTGTCAAAATAGTCATGTGACTGTCGATAATGTAGAATTCAAGATTTCATAATATTAGATTGATGCATGAGTTCGTAGAGCTTTTATTCATTTATTTTACACGAACGCACGACAAAGCAAACAAGCTGCAGCAATAAAGAACGCGACAGAGATAAGAGAAAGTGCGCTGAGTGTCAGCGCGGCGGGGTAAACACGCGGTAGACTTATACTTCTCTGCTCTCTGTAATCGTTGATAAACATTAAAAATTGCTCTTTGCGCACAGATGCGACGACGATTTTGAACAAAATTGTGTAGGTTTTAGAACATGCATCCACAGAATTTTGTACAAAATTTTGTTGTATGATACACCAGAGAATTTTGTAAAAATTCTGTGTCGTGTCATACAGGATGCACTTTCTGCCTCAAAATAATAAAATTTTGTAATTTTATAGCTATTAATTTTGATATTCTGTTGACAACAATCATGTTGGAACCACCTGTATAACTATTAAAATTTTTGAAATATGCCTTTCTAAAACTAAAAAAATTTGCATAAATCTTCGCACTCTGTTAACAACAATGATATAATTTTATCGCTTGGAATGTACTTTTTATCATCTAGAATATGGAAATAAGTTTAAATGTTATTCTTCGTATTCTATTTAGGAAAAATGCTTAACTTAACCATAGCAATCATTGCATATCCTACAATTTGTATTCAAATAGGTGGAAATTTGAATTATCCACTAAAAAACAAACAATTAAAAAGAATACAAAAAGGTAAAGTCATACAGGAAGTTTTGTTGACTAAAATATGTGGAGTTAGCAATTAGAGAAATGAACAGAAATTAAAAATACAGGGCATTTCATTAAATAAATACCTTATGAAACATCACAAAAATAATAAATACCTACCTTTATAGGCTGTTCTATTAGAGAAACACACAACATAGTTAGACGTTTTAACTATTTTTGTATTTAAAATATTGTGCAAAGAGTATGATATAGCCCACTGGTAGCTTATTGTTACATCGCTCTTTAAGTTGTAAAGAATAGACATTCGGGCTATTTCGTTACTTTCGAAGCTCATCCCTAGCGCGTTAAAGAAAATGTATGAAGGAATACAATTTTGATGACGTTAAGGAATTTCGTAGTTTTATGAGCAACGCGCTTCGGTTCATCAAGGTTCACTCCGCTGTGACATTTGACAGCTAACTGTCAAACGTTATATTATCGGTTCACAAGTAATAGAAGTGTGTTGTATGGGTGTTTGATTTTATTAACGAATATTCAGGAACATGTCATAACAAACAACATTTAGTGAAACTTTGATATAGTATGTAGAACGTTGCTTGGAAGAATATTTTGAAAAATTTCTAATTGCTTTCGTTTGAAGAAAAAATATATCTAGGTGCCTGTAACTAGGAATTACCAAAAAATATTCTGTTACCTGTAATTAAGTATTTCTTTTGACATATTCTGATACTTGTAATTAGGTGTTTCTCAAAAATATTCCTGCAACTAGGTACTGCTAAGTAGAACACTAGCACTTGCAACTGTAGATATATATTTCGTTACGTGTAAAGAGGTTTATCTTTGAAATTTTCTGTTACTAGTTACTAGCTATTGTTTAGCTAACTGTCAAACGTTATATTATCGGTTGTAAGTGATAGAAGTGTATTGTATGGGTGTTTGTGATTCTTTGATTTTATTAACTAATATTCGCACACATGTAGTAACAAACAACATTTAGTTAAATTTTGACATAGTATGTAAACCGTTGCTTGGAAGAATATTTTGAAAATTTTCTAATTGCTTTCGTTTGAAGAAGAAAATATATCTAGGTACCTGTAACTAGAAATTACCGAAAAGAATTCTGTTACCTGTACTTAGGATTTATTTTGACATATCCTGATACTTGTAATTAGGTATTTCTCAAAAATATTCCTGCAATTAGGTACTTCTAAGTAGGCACTTTTTAGTAGGACATTAGCACTTGCAACTGTATA
Source organism: Limonius californicus (assembly GCA_014611495.1). Lineage (NCBI taxonomy): Eukaryota > Metazoa > Arthropoda > Insecta > Coleoptera > Elateridae > Limonius > Limonius californicus. The sequence continues at coordinate 7,579 of JABXWE010057671.1, read as the reverse complement.
ACTTGTTGAAATATTATAGTTCCTGTAACTAGGTATCTCTCAGAAATATTCCGTTACCTGTAAAAAAGTATATCTACGAAATATTCTGTTACTAGTTACTAGATATTGTTTAGCTAACTGTCAAACGTTGTACTATCGGTTCGCAAGTGATAGAAGTGTGTTATATGAGTGTTTGAGATTCTTTGATTTTATTAACGAATGTTCGGGAACGTGTAATGACAAACAACATTTAGTTTAATATTGATATAGTATATAGAACGTTGCTTGGAAGAATATTTTGAAAATATTCTGTTACCTGCAATTAAGTATTTCTTTTGACATATGCTGACACTCGTAATTAGGTATTTCTCAAAAATATTCTGTTACCTGTAATTAAGTATTTATTTTGACATATCTTGATACTTGTAATTAAGTACTTCTAAGTAGGCACTTTTTAGTAGGACACTAACTCTTGCAACTGTATAACTTGTTGAAATATTATGGCTCCTGTAACTAGGTATCTCTCAGAAATATTCCGTTACCTGTAAAAAAGTATATCTACGAAATATTCTGTTACTAGTTACTAGATATTGTTTAGCTAACTGTCAAACGTTGTACTATCGGTTCGCAAGTGATAGAAGTGTGTTATATGAGTGTTTGAGATTCTTTGATTTTATTAACGAATGTTCGGGAACGTGTAATGACAAACAACATTTAGTTTAATATTGATATAGTATATAGAACGTTGCTTGGAAGAATATTTTGAAAATATTCTGTTACCTGCAATTAAGTATTTCTTTTGACATATGCTGACACTCGTAATTAGGTATTTCTCAAAAATATTCTGTTACCTGTAATTAAGTATTTATTTTGACATATCTTGATACTTGTAATTAAGTACTTCTAAGTAGGCACTTTTTAGTAGGACACTAACTCTTGCAACTGTATAACTTGTTGAAATATTATGGCTCCTGTAACTAGGTATCTCTCAGAAATATTCCGTTACCTGTAAAAAAGTATATCTACGAAATATTCTGTTACTAGTTACTAGATATTGTTTAGCTAACTGTCAAACGTTGTACTATCGGTTCGCAAGTGATAGAAGTGTGTTATATGGGTGTTTGTGATTCTTTCATTTTATTAACGAATATTCGGGACCATGTAATAATAAACAACATTTAGTTAAATTTTAATATAGTATGTAACACGTTGCTTGGAAGAATATTTTGAAAAATTCCTTATTGCTTTGGTTAACTAGAAATAACTCTAATAATCCATTTTATATTGGTATTGTTAGTTACAAATCAATATCATATTCATAATAAATAGTGAGGTTATGTATGTTTCATTACAAAATTTCGCCTACTTTTAAAACAGTATGACCGTAAAGCTTAATTTACTGTAAGAAACTTTATTTTGCTGTAGAAACTCAAATGAGTTATAAATCTTGTAGGAAAAAATGCCGAAAAGCGATAGTTTACAGTTTTCCTTCTAATATTTAATTTATGTTGCCTTAAAATATGGAAACAGCTGACTCGGTGTTAAATCGTAAATTAAAAATCTTTTAAAAGCTAAACAGTAAATTAATGGAAAAATTGCGAACAGATCTAAAAAATATTTTCGTTGAAAACTTGATGCTCGGCTAATATTAATTTTACAGATTCTTACAGTTTATGATATATCGAATTCTAGAATCCGAATGTTTCTATAAATTGTGTGAATATACGAGTTACTGTCGTCTCAGAGAAATCTCGTATAATTTTATTAGCTTAAAGGAGAAATTCAAGAACTTCATATATTTTGGTAACAAACGTTCGCGCCGTTGTAAAACTATTGCCCAAAAATTTAGACTGTTAATAAGCGGAAGGTTTTTCTAAAATTTTTAATTAGCGGTTTGCGGACGTAAATTTATTAGGAGTTAATTACCCAAATACTATAATGTTCCCTTTTCAATTATCAAATGTAGTTTTTCCCAACATAAAGAAAACATAACCGTTAGCGAGGTGGTTTTCTGAGAAAGTTTAAATTAAATTTCAGTTACTCAGAGAGTTATGAAATATGGAATACATTAGCTCTGTAACACACACATCCGCCTTTAAATCTGGAAACGCATTAAGAAACTCGTGGTTAAAATTAAAAGTGATATGGAATTTAAAATTACGGCCTAGTTTATTACTTAAGCAATTAAAGCACCATTTCTACAGCGTAGACATATTTGTTTAGTGGCCCAACCGACAAAGAAATATGAACAAATTCTTTTAAATTAACTTATAAAAATTAAATTTGATGAATGTTTTTAAATATTAATTTTTAAATATGTCTTACTGGCCAAGTTAAAAATAATGCTACAAGTTTAAAAAATGTGTGAATGTGGAAGGTATTAGTTATTTGCTGAAATTATTAAATAGCGCTTTTAAGTATAGATTATTTTTTTCTAAATTCCAATGTTATATTTGATTTAATTAATTAATGTAATTCGAAATTTGGAGCAAATTAAAACTTCTATTATTATTATTTTTAATTAGATATTGCGTAACATTTCAATTTTCTCGGGGCCTAGGTATGCAGTCTGCGATTATTTTAAAAATGTAAATACAGGAAACAATGCTTGTATATCGTTCGTTTGTGCAATTCTATTAAATATAGTAAAGGTTTAGAGTAAAATTGGTACTCTAAAACTAATTTTCATCTATGGATTGCATTGGTAATCTGTTTTGATCTTCCCTGTCTTGATCAAATAGCTAGAATTACATTTAAAATACATTCAAGATAGATATCATTTGGTGCATACTTTGCTTAAATGTAATTCTGTTGAATTTGATTTAATTATGAAGCTATGTTTAGGAAGCGCCAGTGTAGTCCAGTGGGCTCCGGTGCTGAAGTTCGAGAGTTCAAACCCCCCGACTCGATGCTTGGAGGGCGGCCTACCCAGTAGTTTTAAATAATTGGGTACCTGCGTTCGAATCAACAATGGGTAATAATATGTAAAGCTTTCCCAGGCCTTGGAGGCCCATCGCTTTTGGTGCGAGACAAGACTAAGTTTGTTTGTGCAACGCACAACAGGGCCCGACTCTGCGGGTTACCGTGTTGGTGCGTAACCATGCTTAACCTGCTGTTGTGTGTGAATGTTTTTTTTTATGGTCTTGTAACTCCTCTAATGCGACCGTAATTCGAGGAGTGCCATTAATTGGGTCCCCAATGGCAAATGGAGACCGGGACCCAGTACCGACCACCCAGGGAATTAGAACAATTTCCGACCCTGGGGAGATTCGAACCGAGAAGCGTTTGGACTATTACATCCAAAGCTTGGCTCTCTATCACTGGGCCATCCCCGCCCTCAGGGGGTAATAATAGGGTTGTCTAATATGTGATGCTCACCATATCAACGGATGCCATTAATTTGGCACCCGACAACCGGGTGTGAGAACAAGAATCAGGAGCTTTGACCTTCCCCCTTGTCGGCCAAACCCCTTGATGAGGTGTAGAGCCTCTTCATTATAATGTTCAGAAATCTTTAAATTCTTTTGAGGGTATTTGAACTACAAAAACAATATCAGAGGGAAACACTTGCATGTACGTTGTTCCCTACATGTAATCACCTTAATTTTCTTTATGTGCTACGTTCAAATTTTTTTAGGCTTTTATTCAAATATACAGAAGTATTTTAAAAAATAAATACAAAGATGAAGAATCTGAGGGTATATGTAAAGATGAGTTTTTGGGCATTGATTTTTTAAAGTCTTTTTGGACATTAAAAATTACTTTGAAAAGTAAATACAGGGAAGAATACTTGTTTAGTGATTCCTACATTATTCTTCTTACTTTGGGCAACATGTTTTGACCACCTGTAAAATCTTCTTTGGGCATTTGAAATTAGATGAAAATATAATCTGTCAATGTGTTATTACCTACGTTTTTATTATATCTGTATTCGTTTAGGTGCTATGTTTTGACCTTTCTGTAGATCTTCTTTGGGTGTTTACGTTAAAATATAAACAGGGACGAATCACCTGTCTATTTGTTGCTTCCTACATTTTTTCTTATTCAATCTTGTATGATTTGGGTAATATGTTCTGACTTTTCAAAGGGTTTAGGGTATTTAGAATTATTTTAGAACAGAAATACAAAGAAAAAGCAAGTCATTTCCGAAATCTTTTTTATTTGCTCCGGTTGTGCTGTGGTTTAAGTTGTATGTTTTGTCTTCTTATATTTACGATTATCTTGTAATATAAATTGTTTGGGTGTTATTTCCTACATTTACTTCTATTCAATCTGATCTGATTAGGGTAACGTTTTCTGATTTTTAGGAAGTTTTTGTCGGCTATTCAGATTTAGCTTAAAATATAAGTAGAACGGGTGCTTCGTACACGTATCTTTTTTATTAAATCTGGCTTGGTTTAGGTCTTATGTTATGACCCTTTAGAAGGCCTTTTTTGAGTATTTAGATTTACCTCACAAAGACAGACATTTGCATGTGTTTTATTTCATACATTTTCTTCTACAAATCTAATTTGGTTTGGGCAATGTGATTTGACCTTTGAAAGGCATTCTCTGGGTATTTAGATTTACCTCACCAAGACATAACACTTGCCTGTGTGCCATTTGCTATATTTTCTTCTACCAAATCTGATATGGTTTGGGCAGCAATATGATTTGACCTTTTGAAATGCCTTCTTTGGGTATTTAGATTTACCTCACAACGACAGGCACTTGGATGTATGATATTTCATACATTTTCTTCTATCAAATTTAACATGGTTTTGGTAATGTGATTTGACCTTTGAAAGGCCTTCTCTGGGTATTTAGATTTACCTAACAGAGACATAACACTTACCTGTGTGTCATTTGCTATATTTTCTTCTACCAAATCTGATATGGTTTGGGCAGCAATATGATTTTACCTTTTGAAAGGTCTTCTTTGGGTATTTAGATTTTCCTCAGAAAGACATAAAGCTTGTCTGTGTGATAATTCCTACATTTTCTTCCTTCAAATCTGATTTGGTTTGGCCAATCTGATTTGATCTTTTGGAAGACCTTCTCTGGGTATTTAGATTTACCTCACAAAGATATAACACTTATCTGTGTGTTATTTGCTACATTTTCTTCTGCCAGTCTGATTTGGTTTGGATAATATGATTTGACCTTTTGGAAGGCCTTCTTTGGGTATTTAGATATACATAAATTTGTCTGTGTGTTAGTTCCTAGATCTTCTTCCATTAAATCTGATTTTGTTTGGGCAATACGATTTTACCTTTTGGAAGACCTTCTCTGGGTATTTAGATTTACCTCACAAAGACATAAAACTTGTCTGTATGATATTTCCTACATTTTCTTCCATCAAATCTGATTTGGTTTGACCAATATGATTTGATCTTTTGGACGGCCTTGTAACTTGTTTGGTTATATAGATTAACCTTAAATTATAAACACGGACGAGCAACCTGTTTTGCATGTTATTTCCTAAAGTTTCTTCTATTAAATCTGAATTGCCTTAAATCACATGTTTTGACCTTCTGAAAAATTTTCTTTGGGTTTATAATTAAGTATAAAAAGAAATGAAGCACCTGTGTGTATGTTATTCCCTAAATAATTTTCGTTAAATTTAGTTTGATTTAGATTCTGTGTTTTGTTCTTTTATAAGTTATTGGGTATTTAAGTATACTTTAAACGTATTCTGTAAATTATAAACAGGGAAAAAGCAATAAACATTCATTATTAAATATGCGTTGGTATAGGTTCTAGAAAGAATTGAATTGGGCAGGACACTTTCTTAGGACAACCGATGATAGATGGACTAAGAGAGTTCTAGAATGGGGACCACATCACGATAAACCAAAAGAAGTAAGTGTAAGGCAAAATATCCACAGGAAAAAGAATTTGGCTGTATTTCGTTTCTTACACTTTCTTTATTAAATCTGTTTTAATAGGGGTCTTATGTTTTGATGTTTTAGAAAGTCCCCTTTGGATATTGAGAACTATACTAAGATATAAAGACATACAAAATTCACAATCTGTATGGGTCTTAAGTACTGCGAGTTATGTTAACTTCCAAGTTAGCATTTGTTTACATTTTTTCTTAAATATAATTGTATTACATCTGGATTGGGTTGAATAGTGTAATTTTACGTCGTATCAAGTAAATATAGGGAAAACGCTTGGTTATGTAGCCCTTCTTTAAATATAATTTTTGGAAATGTGATCAGGATTTTTGGTCAAATGCAAGCCCTTCGCATTTATCTTGGATATGTATGTATGTATTATCTATCTTAATATATTTTTCGAGTATTTCGAATTACATTACACACACAAATAAAAATTTGGTTTGGATTCCGGAACAAACTGAAACTCTTCAATTACTTGTAGTCTATAAAAATTCTTAGTCGAGAGCTTCTTTAGATATCTAAATTTTAGTTTTAAAATTAATTTACATAATAATGGCGTTGTTTCTTACTTATATGTTACTTAAAACTAATTCTATTTGGTTGAAGATTTTTGCGGTAGGTCTAATTGTGTTATGGATGCGATATATACGAGGCTTGTTCAACTGAAACCCGTCTTTGATAAAATTAGCCTTGAAAACAAATGCAATAATTCAAATGACGTTTGTTAATGTTAGTAATGTTTGTGAGCAACACATTAATAAGTTTCTGGCGTTTGAATTTGATTCAGCCTTTTAAAACTTCGATTTGAAATGGTGTTTGTTGTTGAAAATCCGTCCAAGTTTGATAAGCGTGCGGTCTTACACATTTTATGCGCTGAGGGTGTGCAGCCATTGCAGATTAATACGCGAATGCAAGCAGTGTATGGAAATGCATGTACTGCGTACCCAACTGTGAAGGAATGGTGCCGAAAATTTAAAATGGAAAAGAGGAGACTATGGATTAGCCGCGACCAGGTGCACGGTGTACTGCATTAACAAAAAAACAATGTGGCATGTGTGGAAGGTCATATTAGAGAAAATCGTCGAATTTCAATTGGAGAAATTTTAGAAATTGTTGGTGCGAGTGTAGGATCTATCCTTAGTATTGTTGGTAACCTGGGTTACAGCAAAGTTTGTTCGCAATGGATTCGTCGTCTCTTGTCTAACGAGCAAAAACGCTTGCGAATGGGCTTATCAACAGTAATACCACAAGTGGCTGAATTTTTGCGATAATTCTGTCGATTTATTGAGAACCGAAACCGTGTTGCTTCACGACAACACCACGAGTCCGAAGGACGGGTGGTGTTGTCTAGCAACACGATTGAGTTTCTCAATAAAAGATGGAATTATTAAAAAATTCAACCTACGAGTCGTATTTTATTAGATCATTTCACAAACAAAATTACCTACTAGTTTTTATCTAGGTATACAATTTCCAATTCAAAAATTATTTAATTTTCTCTAAGACAAGATCTACAAATAAGTACAAAAAGTAACACAATCGGGAATACAGCGATCTGAATGCAAAAGTGACAGCTGTATGTTGCATTTGATTTTTGTTTCCAAAGCCAATTTAAATTAATTTTTTGTGGAAAACACTGAACTTGACGGACGAATCAGAGCCTAGAGTCAAGTTAGGATTATCACAGCAATACCAAGTTGATGAAAGCTTCTCATTGG
>JABXWE010057669.1:0-10295 GCA_014611495.1 Limonius californicus | reverse complement strand
AACTGAATAATGCTTTCACTTTCAAGGCAACACGGCATAGAACTGAATATTTGTCTTTATTTACAATAGGCCAGATACATTCAGTACTTGAGACTAACGATTTTAAGGCTAAATCATTTTGAAACTCAATGACTTCCATTTCTGTTGCAGCGATGTCTTCGCCAAAGTTCTGCATAACACAAGTTGCAAACTGTTGGATATCAATTTCCATAAAGGGTGAAACAACAAACTGCGCTACTAAAGCCATTTCATTGAAATCCTTAAAACGATTTTTGAAGTTATTCTTCAGGGTAGAAATTATTTCTACATGATATTTGTTGTCATAGGGTTCTAATGGATTTTGAGATATTTTTTCTGAAAGAATAGGAAAATGCTTGGCATCGCTGTTAATTAGGTTTTGTTCCCAAAACTCCAGCTTTTTGATAAATGCTTTTATATCAGAAATCATTTCCGCTAGTTCTTTGTCTCTCCCCTGAAGCTGCAAATTAAGTTCGTTTAATTTCTCTGTAATGTCCACGAGAAAACCAAAATCTCTAAGCCAGATTGAATTTTCTAGTTCCGGAGTCGGTTCATCGCGTTGTTTGAAAAATTGAACTATGCCAGATAGGACATCATTAAAACGTTTCAGCACCCGTCCTCTACTTAACCAAAGGACTTCAGAGTGAAGGAGTAGGTCCCCGTATTGACAGTCAACTTCATCGGCCAAGGTTCTGAATAATCTTCTTTGTAACGCTTGAGCTCTAATCTTGTTCACAATTTTTACCACCAGTTTCATAACGTTGTTTAGTTTCAGGAAATTTTCACATAATGCTTGCTGATGGATAATGCAGTGGTAACAGAGAAATTGCGGAAAAGTTTCATCTTTACGACATAACGCCACCAGACCCTTATCACAACCCACCATAGCTGAAGCGCCATCGGTTGTCAAGCCTACCATTTTCGATATTGGAATTTTCTCGGAAGAAATAATATTTTTTAAATGAGAAAACAACTCCTGTCCAGTAGTGTGTCCTTTCAGTGGAATGAACTTCAAAAGATCTTTTTTAATCGTAAAATCACTAAAAACCATCCTGACGAACACGGCCATCTGGGCAGTGTCAACGACATCTGTTGATTCATCCAGTTGAAGTGAAAAATAAACACAGTTATCTAAGTCAGTTCTTAACTGTAAAAAAATATCATTGCTCATTACTTCTACACGTCTCATCACTGTATTAGCAGAAAGTTGCATAGATTTTATAGCTGAAACTATCTCGTCTTTATTTCTAAAGTTGGCAAATAACGAATCAGCAGCTTCTAAAAACGCCTGTTTTATCATTTCCCCGTCTTCATAAGGTTTCTTTTTTTGTGCAATTATCTGGGACACACGGTACGATGCTTCAGTTGCAGCCTTATTTTTGTCGACTGTTCTTAAAAATATTGATTGTTGTCCAATTAACTGTTTTTTTAACTGTTTCAGTTTCTCCTTTCTGGCGGCAGAATGTAGTGGGAATGATTTTTCAAAATTAGAATGTACAGTTTTATGATGTCTCTCAATATTTCCTTTTTTAGCAACGGAGACCGAAGTATTACATAACAAACACACATTTTTATCTTTAACTTCTGTAAAAAAGTATTGTTCTTCCCATTCCGAATGAAAGTGGTATGTCTTTACCTTCTTACAACTGCTTGCCATAATATTATTTTTGTTGTTCTCTACTAACCCAACCGCTGGACGTTGGTTACGCGTTCAGTTTTAAACTAAGCGCAATGTCGCCGCGCCGTGCGTATTTATCCCGTTCAAAGCAATCCAGATCGTTCTCGAACACTAACGCGCTGGTCCGGCTGGTCGGTTCTAGCCGATTCTAGCTTGATGACGTCAGCGGCAGATCGCTCACCGCAACGTTGCCGCTGTTTATGTTTAATATTATGACAATTAGATTTTTTTGTGGAATTTTCGGAAGCTTCTCTGATTTTTGCAGTTTGTATTTTTTAAATTAAAATCGTTGTGAGAGCTACCAGAATTGCCTCCGCGAGCTACCGGTAGCTCGCGATCGACAGGTTGGCGACCACTGACATAGAGGATGTCCCAAACTAGCCTTTGAAATTCGATTGCCGCGTATCTTTAACTACAGAATTAAATTAAGAGATATTATCGATGAAAGTAGTTCTTCATCAGTAAATTGAACATATTTAAGACATTAACAATAAAAAAGACTATTGTACAAGCTCATCCTAAAGTTTTACTGGAAGCACGAGATTTAGATATGGTTTCAAGATAAATCTATGCAAAGCTGATAGTAATTTTTATTTAATTTGACCCTTCTCTTCCAGACTTTGACAGTTGTCACACACATTTTTTGTTATTCTTTCTGAATTCCGTTTCACTTGCATTACTGGAATACACATTTACTGAATACCCTGACATGATTTGGATTATTGGAGAGGCTGCTGGTAATTGTAATGCAGCGGCAATGCTATATGCTGAACGCTATCCAAATAGAAGACATCCAAACCACACAGTTATTAAACGAACTGACCAACGACTAAGAGAGCGAGGAAGTGGTGGTCTAAAAGCGGTAGTGGTGGTCGTCCGTTTATGATAAGACAGCCCAATATTGAAGAAAATGTGTTAGATTTAATTGAATGGGAGCCTATTAGATTTTCGAATAATATAGGAAAATGTTCCACTTATAAATAGATAAAATATGTGGTACCAACAAGATGGCTCTACAGCCCATTATTGAATCATGATTCGAGATTGGTTTCAAAATCATTTATCAGATCGATGAATAGGTCGTGGGATGCTATAGCTTGGCCGCCAGAGTCAGTTGATTTAACGATCTTAGATTTTTTTGGTTATTTGAAGAATTTGGCATATCTCTTACAAGTGAATAATGTGGAAGATTTAACAAATCGTGTCAACCAAGCGGCTGCAACTTTAAACGGATACATGCTCCAACGAGTACAAAGTTCAATTATAGTGGGATGTGCAGAATGTCATAATGTTGATAGTGGTCATTTCGAACCGTTACATTAATTTCTGGATAATTTTAAATTCTTCTTTGTTTCTGTCCGTTATTTTTATTTTTTTGCCCATAGGTAATCTTTGTACTGAAAATGATTGATAATTACTCCAGTCAGCTATGGATTAGGCCTATAAAGGACAGCACGTAAAAATGCGGAGGTAACCCTCGGTCATGGTGGTGTGGAAATTAGTTGTTGATTTGTGCTGTCAAAAGCGTCAATTGGACTGGATAATAATAATTATGTAAACAATTTTTTTTAATAGCAACTGGAAAAATATTTTCCGTATAGCATAAAACATACATATTACACATATTGTCAAGTTTCCATTTCTTGAAAAACTATCCTGCGAAAAATAATTATTTTGTCTGTTATATACTCAGTATGCACTACTGAACAGAACTAAGAGGCATTTTTTCGCGAATTATGGGACACCCTGTGTACTGAATATGTATCGATTAGGAAATAATTACTTGCTTGAACTCTAACTCTAAATTTTTAGCTATACGTTAATTATTAAATTAAAACGTTCCACTAGGCTAGGTTCAGCGAAATGTTAAGAATTTTAATGCAGTACATAGTATATTATGGTGCGATTATTAAAATTCATATATTTTTATTCCATTGAAAAGCAGCAACCAGAAATGATAAATTGACAAAAAAGCGTTCGTGCGGGACAGCGGTTTAAATTAATTAATTAAAATGTCCTCTAAATTGCGATCTAACAACAGAATACAGATTAATAGGGTCAGTTTATAAAAGAAAAGAACTTTGAATGAGAAGCTTAAAAAGTAATATAGGATGGTATTATTGTTTATTTTTATCCTTTGTATATATCCAGCATATTCTTGTGTTGTGGTAAAATTGCAAAGTATTTTTAAAACCGGAATACATTTAGCATATTGAGGGAAATGTAAACTTTGCAACAAAAAGCAATTCTGGTAAACATCCTGATTGATTGAAGGGTGAATTAGAGGCTACCATTCCAAATATAGGCAACCCAAAACATATATTACAAGGTACTGTGATATATAAAATGTTGTTCAGAGTATTACAAACAAACGGGCATAACACAAACAATAGCCTATGGTTCACCAGTATGGTGGTCCAAAGTAAATCAAAGACAAACGATAAACCAGCTACTAATTGTTCAAAGACTGGCTTGTCTCTGTAAAACTGGAGCATTCAGAGGCACTCTTTTAACAGCACTAGAAGCTCTCCTGCAACGTCCTCCTCTAGATATAATAATCAAGGGCGAGGCACTTATGGGAGCGTATCGCCTAAAATGCACGGGTAATTGGAGAAGCACCGAACACACATGGAACACTCCAAAATAATAAATATAGTATGTGGCCTAATACTAAAAATGGGAGCAGACTACATGTTAACAAAGTACTCTTTTCACAAACCCTTCGAAGTACAGATAAACCGTGAAGAATGGGATCAAGGGGAACCACCAGAGTTGCATAAAAGCTTAGTATGGTAATTATACAGAAGGTTCACGCACAAGCAACGGAACCGGAGATGGCGTATACGGCAGTAGCCCAAGATATAGTACCTCCATATCTCCGGGCCAAACTGCCACAATATTCCAAATTGTAATCTATGCAATTCTAGCAGCAATAGAAGAGAACATGAGAAGGGGCTTTACAAACAAAACCAACCTTATTATCTCTGACAGTCAGGCAGCTTTGAAAGCACTGAATGTAAACCAGATTAAGTCAAAACTTGTCTGGAACCGCCTTGGCAGTCTCCTAATACTGGCAAACTCCAACAAGGTAACGCTTGTGTGGGTGCCAAGCCACAGTCACTAGCAAAACTAGGATCTGAAACACCATTCGCAGGGCCTGAACCCGTTGTCGGTCTAACTAAGCTGACAGTGAAAGGAGCAGTTAAATGGATCGTAACCAAACATTCGGAACACTGGAGACTCTCACTTCGACAAAGACAAAGCAAAGCTGTGATGTGTAACCACCTCCACAAGCTTACAAAAACAGTGCTACAACTCAGTAGAACTCAAATAGGAATAGTGACAGGACTCCTAACGGGACACTGGTACATCAGGCAACACCTCCACAACATAGGGCTATTTAACGAAGATCCTATATGCAGGCTGTGTGGCGAGGAAGAGGAAACAGCCTCCTCAAAATTATCCAATGCGAAGCCTTGGCTCGCAGAAGACATCAAATCTTTGAGGGCACTAATCCCAACGAGATACAACCGCAAGCAAGTCTGATCAACAAACTCCTAGACCTGATATAGGAGACGAATCTACTTTACAGCGATTATAGCGGCAGAAGGGGATGCACAATAGGCTCAAGAGGCCGCAGTGTCAAAGGGCGGAAACAACCCTCTCCGTACAAACAATCAACAATTTACAATCATCACAAACCAGATATAAAACAACATGGCTCCTAAAGTGCAATAGTTCTAAAATAAAATAGTATTTCTGTGACTTATATTGTGAAGAGTAGATAGGACAAAACAGAAAAACAGAAGAAAATGTAATACTTCTTCATTGTTTTTGAAATATTTTTTCAATTCTTTGTGAAGAGAATGGTCAGAGGTATGTATTTTAATAAATATCTGCAATCGGCTGCGGAAAAGAGATCTCAGTGTATCCCTAGTTATAATCAGATATAGAGAGAATGGAGAACAACCAGATACTAAAGATGTCATCTACGCACCACGCTCAGGGTAAAAGAAACCCTGGTAGGCCCAGAAAAAGATGACAGTGTAAAAGCTGGACAGCTCGTAGGACCTAATCCTTGAACCGAAGAAGAATAAATCGGAAAGAACAAATCGTAGAAAGAGCAATACAACAAAAGAAAAACAAAAAAGGTTAACGCAAATATTTTATTGATTCTAAATTTGAAAAAAAAAACGGACGGAGGTAGCGAATTGATCAGGGCATCTGGCTTTGAAGCTGCGCTGGATTGCCACACGGAATTCCTTTCCCAGAGCATTTGTGACGTCTTATTTTGGTGCTAAATACGAGCTTAAATGACTATGGCAGTTGGATTTTCCCGAAAAATAACTTCGTTATTGTCGCCGTACTGTTAACTCAACTTTTAAAATCACATCAAATTGGAAACAGCCCACAACAAAACACATAATTAAACTTTGCAGGAATCGATGCATTGGAGGGTCTAGCAAATATCACTGAACCGATAAGCTCGTGACATTTCACAAATTGTAGCCCTAGTAAATTTAAACACAAAATATCTACCGTTTTATTATCTGTTAAATGTTGCTGTTTTAGGAATCAGATTGGCAAAATAAGCAAACTTTCCATTGAATCCAACAAAAAATACAGTTAACGTTTCACAGTTGACAAAGTGATTATTTCAAGCAATTGGTTTGGTGATGATCATATCGCAATTACCCTAACTGGAAAGGATATAACTATTCTGCAATCAATATTCAAATTGAAAGGCTGGAGGCAAGTAGGACTCTAATCATAATAGTCCCATTATCGAATTAGCCAGATCCAATGTGTCCCAATGGAGAGCTATGGACAGAATCGGATCCGCTTGACAAAGCTCCTAAGTGATTAACTGAGTAAGTAACATTCAGGATATTAGCACTGCTTATTAAGCTCCGCTTTGATGTATTATAAGCGTGAAACCTCGGACTTCTGCCATTTAACCGGCAACAAAGTTTATCCTACCTTTCTTCACAATTACACATGGCTGGTTACACCCTAATGGCATTTTAACGACGTCCTAATATTATATACAAAAACTCTCGGAAACACCTTGCTTGTTTACTTGCTGCTGAATTTTATATTTTATCTGTAATTTGGAATCCAGAACGAAAATTTCCAATGCGTTCAAGGTTCAATATCTAATAAATACATATTTAATTAGAGATTGCAATACAATACTCTGATTTGAATTGCGGTCTAGCAGATTCCGGATGTGGCTAAGTTTGATTAAAGCGGAATTAGTGTAGGAAATGATGACGTGAAATTAATCTAGTACGAGGGTAGCCTTTTAAAGTTTTACAAACGACCGCTAGGTGGCGCTATTGAGATGTGTCATTACTATTTTGGTAAAATTTGACATTTCTTATTGTGAAAAGAGTGGCAGCTTAGAAATTGACCGAGAAGTTTTACAGTGAGCGTTAAAAAAAAGCTATTTTGTGAAAAAAATGGAAATTTCACATAAAGGTTTTCGTTGGAATATTTTTTATGATTTTAGTAAAGGCATGACTCGACACCAATACCTAGAATCGCTTCGTTCAACTTTTGGTAATGAAGCACCATCAGAAAAGACTGCTTACAATTAGTTTGCAGAATTTCGTCGTGGTCGTGCGTCCGTCAGTGATGAAGGTCGACCAAAATCGGTTATTATTTCAAAAAAATGAGGATGCTGTACGAAACATTATTGAAGAAGGTCGGCATGTGACTTACAGTGAAATAGAGGCATCCTTAGGCAAATCGAAGACTGCAGTACATTCAATTTTGCATGAACATTTACTGTGAAATAGATTTGTTCCCGATGGATTCCGCATAATTTGACCGAAGCTCAGAAAAAGGATCGTGTTAATTGGTGTAAGGAAATGTTCAAAAAATTCGACCGCGGCACTGCAAAATCCGTATACAACATCATAACAGGTGATGAAACTTGGCTACATTCGTATCAACCGGAAACTAAGCAACAATCCACTGTTTGGTTGTTCCAAGATTAACCGAATCCCACAAAAGTTGTTCGTTCACGAAGCACTTCCAAGAAAATGATCGCTTGTTTCTTCGGTTGTACTGGACATGTCGCAACCATTCCTTTAGAGGATCGAAGAACAGTTAACGCTGTATGGTATACAACAATTTGTTTGCCAAAGGTCATCGACGAAATCAGGAAAAACAACCAAAAACGTCGCATCATTCTTCATCATGACAATGCCAGCTCTCACACAGCACGTCAAACAATTGATTATTTTAGATAGTTGAGATACCAACTTTAGAGCAAAAATGTCTCGAGAATTGGTTTGAACGTGTGCAAAAGTGTATAAATCAAAAAGTTTGTTAAAAAAAAAACAAAACTTAAAAGGTTGCCCTCGTATACGCATGCCTTACTATTCTACTTCTTAATACGTAGCAACACTTAGAAAAGATGTATGAGTAAGTCAATAGTTACACTTCCATTGTAATAAACAGTGGATGTTGTAGCTTCTACTATTCTTATATTGTCAATATTACAACTTACTTTCGGCTTAGCCCGTGTCGTCATTTGCGAACTACACCCAGCATTATCAGGTTAGAACACTGTGTTCTGTTCACTCTGAAGATGCAAGCTGCAATGCCTTGCGAAACGCTAGTTTGTATGTGTTCACAAACAGCTAACAGGCATAAGGTTTGAATAATCTAAGCGCACGGCCCTGTTTTGGCAGGCGAACAAATATTGCCCAAACTTCTAGAGCAAATGCTTGTAAACGCAGACATGCTACAGGTCGGTTCTTACTTGATAATGCTGGGTGTAGTTCCCAAATGACGACGCGGTCTAAGCCGAAAGTAAATTGTAATACCGACAGTTCGAGAAATCGCGAAAGCCTCAAAGAATATATTCTTATATTTACAGATATAAAAGGTGGGTCAGTTAAGTTGTCCCCATTTAAAAGTGATTGACGCAACCTAACATACATGTGTCGTGTATACACATTTATAGGATAGAAATGGATTATAAATATCTATTGTTAACTTGATCTCTTATTATAGTGACAAGTGAGAAATACGAAAATATAAACAGCTAACTATTATTTAATTCTGTAAATGCTAAAAATTTCCTCCATCTACTTCGGCACATTTGGACTCGAGCAAACGTGTTAGGTGTAATTAATTTACAAGCCTAGATTATTCTGTCTTGTAAATCATGCTCATTTACTGTGATATACTATTTTTCTAATAGTACACCAAAGAAAAATGCACAGTCAAGTGATATAGTAACCTTTTGCTGGCCACGGATGCACAGCTCCACATGCAATCCAATTTTTTCGAAATATATTATTTAAGTAACTCCTAATAATCCAACTGTAGTGAGTAGGAGATCAATCTCGCTGGTACCTAAATGTGTGTTGTACATTTGAGTTCTGAATTTTTCAACAACCCCGATAAACTATTTCCTAGGAAATCCAAGCAATGCTGTCCAGTTACATGTTCATGGAATAACTTTGGTTCAATGATATGGTTTCGTATTACGCCATACAAACTATCTATAGAAGAAATTTGAGTTATGCCTAGTCACTTCACCATTGTTTTGAGAATTTTGTCACATCGCTAAACAGTATACAATTTGAAAAAGGTAGAGCCAAGAAAAGTTGATTCTGAAGAAATTACAACATTGCGATCTCGGTTGAGTGTCATTTCCACGTAATTCTTGTACTAAAGAAATGTGGGATGGGGATGGGATTGAAATGCATTTGCTTCCTGAATTTTTCTAACTCGAGCTCTACTAATACCCACATTTGTGGTCAGATCTATTTGAATATCATGGGAATTTTCACTCAGTCATTTCATGGTTGTAATCGCCTACAGTTTCTGGAATTAACAAATTTACCGTCGATGCTTAAGGAAGTTTCAAGGCGTCTAAATATGTTTTCAGGCGGTGGTCTTCCAGTTAGACAGCGCCTGATGCGCTATATAAATGGAGAGGGGTAGTGGTAAAATGCAGTTTCCAAATATCCTCGGATTCGATTCCTTAATTTACAGTTTATTTAGTATTATTTTAGCTTTACTGCAAATATTTTTTGCTATTCTGTTTTATTTTTATATTAAATAAAATTCTATGCTTTTAATTCTGAATTGCTTATTCTATTTTTGTATTTGATCAAAAATACGACCGCTAAGCAATGATATAACATGTAAGTACTTTAAATATTCAGGTGGAACATTAATTTGCAACTCAGCCTTAGTATTCGTATATTAGTTCCGTATTCCTACCAGCTGTCTCAACATTTTCGATATATAAACCGTAAGTCAGATTTGAATGAGCAAATTTTTGCATATTTTAACGGGATCAGACCAGTACAGATTTAGATATCGATGAAAAAAGTATACCGTACGTTTGTATTCTTAGAGAACACACATTGTACTTAACAACGTGTGTTGTTTAATAAAATGTCTAATTAATCGCAGTAATGTTTACGATAAAAATGTTTTATCAGGTGTATTAGATACATTATTCCAAAACAATAGTATTACATATAAAAACGTTCTCAATGGAAGTTAAACACTCAGTACTTGAAACCTTCGTTCATAAAAATTCAAATGCTAATTGGTATATTCCCAATTG
>JABXWE010057668.1:0-20841 GCA_014611495.1 Limonius californicus | reverse complement strand
GTGCGCGATGCGTATGCTATAGGCAAATCTTGTCCTATGTCGCCTTGCGATAACACAGAACCTATTGCAAAATTACTAGCATCGGTGGTAAGAATAAAAGGTTTTGAAAAATTTGGAAATTGTAATATTAGGTCTTGCGATAAAATTGTTTTTAACTGTTCGAAAGATTTTTGTTGATCATTTTGCCATAAAAATTTATTATTTTTGTGAAGTAATATAGTAAGTGGTTTTGTAATTTTAGAAAAATCTTTAATAAATTTCCTGTAATATCCAGCTAAACCAAGAAAAGATTTTACCTGGGTTGGAGAATTTGGAATCGGATATTCACTAATTGTTTTAATTTTATCCGGATTTGGTTTAACTCCATGATCCGTGATAATGTGACCTAAATAGGAAACTTCTTTGTGCAAGAATTCACATTTATCAGGCTGTAATTTAAGATTGTTGGTTCGCAATCTTTCTAAAATTTCAGAGAGTTTAGAATGATGATCTTGTAGCGAATGAGCATAAATAACAATGTCATCAAGGTATACAAAGCATTTGGTACCTTGTATTCCGGTTAAAACGTTATTCATCAAACGTTGGAAAGTTGCTGGTGCATTTTTTAATCCGAATGGCATCCTAGTGTATTCAAAATGACCAGTAGGGGTAGAGAAAGCAGTTTTAGAGATATCTTCGGGAGCTAAAGGTATTTGATGAAATCCACTGGCAAGGTCTAAGGTAGTAAAATAAGATGCATGTCCTATTTGTGAAAGAATGTCTTCTATATTTGGAAGCGGAAAAGCATCTCCAATTGTAATGTCGTTGAGTTTGCGATAATCGATTACAATTCTCCATTTCTTTTTACCACTAGCATCGACCTTTTTTGGCACAACCCAAAGCGGAGAAGACCAAGGAGAATTAGAAGGACGAATAATATTGTTTTCTAACATTTTATTTATTTGAACATTGACTTCTTGTTTATGAACTTCAGGGTAACGATAAATTTTAGAATTTATAGGAGAATTAGAAGTAGTAATAATTTTATGATTAGTAGCATTCGTTTGAGATAAAGAATCTCCAGGAAGGTAGAAAACATCATGAAAATTGGAACATAAAGTCAACAAAGATTCTTTTTCTTCGACATTTAGATGATTTGTGCGGATATTTTGTTTTAAAAGTTCAATTCGCTTGGAGAAATTAGAAGATTCGTTGTAATAAAAGGAATTATAACAATCTGGTAATAAATTAGTAGATTTAGAAAAATTAGAATAAAGAATTTGGGAATTTACTTCAATGGGTAATAATCGTACTGAAGTAACAGTGTATGTGTAATCACGTTGCGTCGTATTTGCTATAGAAGCTAAACACAAATTATTAGAAAGAACTTTAGTGATCGCACGAGAAAGAAACACTCCAGGGATCGAGTTTACCTGAGGTAGTAATCCTTCTTTAATTTCAGGATTTAAGACGTGCATTGGTACAATTACTTCTGTACGTGCACATATTTTATAAGAGTTAGTTATGTGAGAATTTAAGGGTATGGAAATATTGTGTAAATGTAGTGTTTTCATTTTAAAGATAGTAGCTTCGTGAGCTGATAAGAAGTCACTGCCGATAATACCATCATAAGGAATGTTAGTGTTATCGTTAATTAAATAAAATTTCGTAGAAATGGTAATGTATTGGATTTGAAGAGGAAGAATAATTGAACCTAATGTCGTAATTGTATTTAGAGAAATACCTTTCAAAGTCACTTGCTCATTAAAATTAATATTCGAACGCGAATTTAGTTTAGAGAGCTTTAATATGGAAATGGTAGCTCCTGTGTCGAGTAAAAATGTGAATTGCTTGTTTTTATTGAAATTGTCAATAGTTTTCAAAGAAATAGTAAGATTTTTGTTGGAACTAGAAATTGTGAATACATTTGATAAATTTAAGCCATGATCAACGTTACGTCCTCCTCTGCACTGGCTTCTGCAGGGAGATTTGTCGAGTTTAAAGAATTTATCTGTGGAATTTGGTTTCTACGAGATTCGTTAAACTTGCGTTTCCTACACTCACTGATGTGGTGACCTTTGAACTTGCAGTAAGCACATATCTTGACGTTATAATTAGGAAATGAGTTCGGATTTGGGGAATTCACTTGTAATTGTTGTTGTTGTGGTTTAGAATTAACAAACTGGGAATTCAAAGGTTGCACTTGCATAACTTTACCAAATTTGTTTTTCACATAACATTTGTCTGTGTCATGCGTATTTGTTTTACAAAAGCTACAATAACGTTTCTCGAATAAATTAGATTTAAGTGGTTGTTTTCCATGGGCATTTGGATTTGAATTCATCATTCTAAGTGATGATTCCTCAGATACAGCAATAGTGATTGCTTCATTAAGGGTGGAAAATTTAGTACCACGAAGTCTGTCTGAAATTTTTGGTTGCGTAAAATGAGTAAATCTCGAAATGGCAATTTCGTTCATTAGATGTAGTTGTCCGTCGAGTAAGTTGTCCGGGGAATCTTGGGTAATAGAGGAAGTCAATCGTTTTAATAAATTTTCTGTTCTTTGAATAAATAACGAAAGAGCTTCATTAGATTTTTGTTGTAAACTTGTCAGTTCACACAATAATTGAGTTCGATGTTTTTTGTCTTGATAGTGAACTATAAGGAAATCGCGTAAATCTTTCCAGTTCGAAAATTTACGATTAGTGACTAGGGCTCCAGCTTTGCCAGAAATTTGATTTAAAACATATTTTAGTAAAACTTGTCTCTGATCGGGAGAAGCAATTGAAAATGCGGAACTTACTTTAGTATTGAACGACGGTAAATCTTCTCGATTACCATCGAACGTGGGGATAAATTTAAATAATTCAGACATTGATAATGTAATTAGAGCAGAACCACTTGGCATTGTTTCTTGGGAATTATGTATGTCGGAATTGGTATTTGTACTTGGATCAGGCATGTCGAATTACTTAGAAAACAGCGATAATATTGAAAAATGAATACTCACAGTAGCACAATTTTCATGGTGTTGCAACGCCTCGGATGGACTTTCTCGTTCACTGTTGTGGAAGGAAAAGTAGTCGAACAGGTTGAAATTGGGATGATCCAACGTTTTGCAGTTGTAAAATCTTCACCTATTGCTTCAGAGTTGTCGAATTTTTCTCCACTTCAGCTTTGACGTAAAAAGACTCGGTTGATCCAATGTTTTTCGATTGTCGATCGCTGCCGAATTCTTCCGTCTTGAATATCGCACTTCTGACACCAATAAATTTCTCTCTTGTTATGGATTAAAAGCACAACAAGGGAAAAATAAAATACTTGTAGAATTTCGTAGTTTATAATTATAATTAAAATAGAATAATAAAATAGTAGCAGTAGCAGTACAACGTTGTTGAAAATGTGGTAGGAACAAATCTCTCCCTAATGCAATAAATTTGACAGGCTATTTATACTAATTCATCAGTGCACATTGAACAGTCTTGTGATCTATGATTGTTTATCTTCAGTTATCTTCAGTTAGTTCGGAAACTTTAGTTTCTGATAAAATGTCTAATGATTAATGTATTATTAGAAGTAACAACAATGGAATAATTTGTGGGTATATAATATGTAACAGTTGTGTGTAGTGCGCTAGTGTTAAAAGTTATGTAGAAAGCAGCTAGCTATAGTTATGCGTTAGAGGTGTTGGGCTAACGCTCAACTTTGTTTAAACCACTGTGGAAAGTGGTATTTTCATTACACTTTTCAATTGTCAGATTTTAAGGAACATTCTATCCTAAGCATGTGGTTTTTATATCTCATAGCTACCATAATGTTTTACACTATGTAACAATAGTTATTAAAATTTTCATAAAAAAATGGGTATTTACTAAAAATGATGCAATGATGAAGTAGCTTCTCGATTTTCCGTTACTGCTAGTGTCATTCTATAGCTCATTTCCGCTACTAGTAGATTTTTGTGTTACAAATAAAGCAACCAACTACACTTACGCGATAACATGGTGAAAGTCGTACGATTTTAAATTTTAAAAATATCCTCTGACAGTGTCTGGTTTATTTCTTCAAAGGTGTTTAATTTTACAAACTACGTAAGAACTGCATAAGCTATAGATTGTATTCTAAACTATAGACAAGTGGTTTTCTTTGAACGTCTTCTAACTATCTACAAACAGGGTATATATTTAATAGTGGAATGAACTTAAATCTTGGAACCATTAATGACTGGTGTTAAAACATTGTAGCTTAATATCCCATATATTTGCTTGCAGCTTCTTCGGTTTTACAGACTTTGTATACTTAAAATGCTCATAAAGCCTATAAGTACTTTACCGACCAGTAGTTTATTGATCTGTTAGGGAAACGCCTGTTTTCGAAACAAGATTTGTCTGGTCGTTATTTAGAGTATTTGACAATGCTTTTCGTAGGAACAGGGTTCGTTAAACTTACGTAAAGATAAGATTAAATCAACCTGGGTGGTGCGGGCTTCAGGGTAAGACCTAATTGATCCTTACTTGGCGACATAAAAGCCCTCGTTACCTATAGAATTCCACCTTGTATTCGGGGGACGCGTAACTAGAGTGTTCAGGAAGGGTCTGCCTACAACTAATAAGCGCAGAGTGTGGCCTACCTGACGTATGCCAGTTTAAAGGCAGCTCCCACGTTGTTCATGGAAGTTAGCTTTGTCGTACCTAGTAGTAGGTTTGTGTTATCGTAATTAAACTGATTGCAAAGTTTGTTTAACTTGTAGTCGGTAACATACATGGATGGCACTTCCATGGCAGCGATACGTGGTGAATGCATTAATAATGGTAATCCGAAACCAAATCACAATTCAGTGGTAGTGCTACGGCTCACGATTAATGTAGCACGAAGCATTTATCGTTTACAGATGTAACGTAAACCATAATCTGAAATCGTTGAATGTATTTAGTCCTAAATTAAACGGATTATTTTATGGCGGTTTATGTTAAATGCAAATTTATAGTTGTTTTGCTTGCAATTTCTAATCGTCGTGTTTGTACATTTTGTGCAAAGCCCTCGAAAGCTGCAATTTCGTATAAACTAACACGCAAAGCTCCGCGAAAATCGGAGATAAATTGGATAAACATTTGATGCCCGCGATTTAATTAAAAAATATCACATCATGCGTGGGGCGGCTTAAAGTAGATTTAAGGCCGATCAAGATTTTATTTAAATCTTTGTTCGCGGGAAATGAAGTTCTAGTACATCGGAATAAATTACTCTTCTTTTCCAACATTAAATTGCACATTGTTGCACTGCGCACCTTTATAGAACTTTACTGCAGATGAGCACGTTCCAAGTATCGACCTGGATTCAGAAAAATATTTCTCGGATGAAAGTTTCCCAAGTTTGGAAGATCAAATGCACTTCTTTAAAAATATGCGTTTTAAAACTTCATGTTGGGATCGTGAACCCACCCGAAGAGGTTAAGATATAGCCTAAAACTTTGGTTTTGAACTACATAATAAATTTCCGTAGTTTTACTTTAGGTTGCCAAATTAGGGTAAATGCTTATTTGGTTAATGGAAAGCATTTATTTTACTTACACAGCGACAGGTTCTGCTAGATATTTTATACTTCTTATCGTTTTATGTGTTTCTTATACAAAAATAGCAGTTTTCCTGTACGCATCGGAAATTGTTTCATTAATTTAATATTCTAGTATTTTTAGTTAACGTTATTACGTTGGATCAATTAAAAAATGCAGTAGATCATTGTAATAGTATTTCTACAGACTTGTCTATCACCTGTCAATTGATGGAAATAGAATTTTTGAAAATAGCTCATACGCGATTCCATTTAATTGTCGGAATAGCTTTTACATTTGTTTGATCACGCTTTTAATTAAGCAATTGCATTAATGTGACTCTATTAAGCTTCACTGATGTTTTATTATTTTTCGAATTGTTTTATGTTCTGCACACTATTCACCTCCAACGTAATTTTCTACCAGGTTGGCCTTTATTGAATAAAGTTGTCCCTCTTGTTCGTGTTCATTACTTAAATAGGCAATGCCCTCGGAAATTCCTGAAGTGATTATTATATAACTTCAAAACCGACTGCCGAGAAAATGTTATATATAATTTTTGAGTTTTGCCTCCTTCTTATTCGTCGAAATCCCCTTGAGCTGTCTAAAGCAGATAACATACAACACCGGGAAGTTTCTTTGTTCCAGCGAAATACTAAGGATGTACTTTTTGTGAATTTTCTTAGCATACTTCTTGTTTTTTTAAATTTCCTTGGTGTACTTTAAACTGATTCTGGTTAATTATCTAAGATCTCTGAATTCATCTTGAAGAGTGATCCGAGTAAATCTGATAAATGGTAGAAGTAGTGGCATCCTTCATAACTTATTTTCATGATGATAATTACTAGAATAAAATAATTGATTTAAATAATCATTAATTTTAATTCTTTATTATAAATATGTGTTACTTACAAATGTTATTTACAAAGTTGAAACCATAAACATGTTTTGGTTTCTTGCAAGGTTCATATCACAAAGTTTTAGCTTCAGCCGGCTTATCTTATGAATATATGTAATAAGTTGCAAGTTTGTAATTCTCAACTGCTGTAATAGCGAAGATTGTAAACGACGTGAAAAATATGGCGTTTTCACAAAGAGTGTTTTTCACATTCTGAAAATTCAGCACGTTTTATTCTTAAACGACAAAGTTTCTCTGGAAAAAGAAATCGTAAAAACTCCGACTATCAATCATCCTCGCAATGAAAACAGCACGGAACCGAGATCATCAAAAGGTGGCCAAGGAAGTAACAATCGGAAAGTAAGCATAGAAAAACTATCGCAATCAAACGGTAGGTAGTCCACTCGCACTTTATTCGCTTATTTACATTTACGACCACGGTAAAAGGTCCACAGGGGTATATAACGGAATAAATTCAACTATAAATATAACAGACTGCCACGGTTCTCCAATTTCCGTTCAATCGTATCCGTGTCCGGGATCCCATTTCAACCACTGACGCCAATATTCTAGGCGTCAAACAACTCACCTTCGCTAAGATGCAAAGAATATGCCATCGAATAAATGTGGATATGTTCCAATCCGGATTTGCTTCCGCCAAAACGTTTTCGCATTATACACGTTCGCTGAATATATTGTTGTTGCCGATTCGAAACAATTCTACCATTGTTAATGCAAAACCACAAATAACGATCATTTCATTCAAAGCTTTTCCGCATGCGGATGACGCCATGAGTCTAAACGTGCCGTATGTTCCTGTTAAGAATGCTCAAAAGCAATTCTCATGCTTAAGAGTTACGAGAAGATAAATTGTTTTCACTTTACCCTAATTTTTTATTTGATTGTTTAATCCCAATTCCAGCCTTGGGTAGGGCTGCGGTACAAATTAATATTACCCAGAACGCTCGTCACACGAACAGGCAACGAAAAAGCAGCGGTAATAACTCTTTTTGAAAGCAAGTAATTGCGTTTTTCGATTTTAAACATCGTTCGGGCTCCTTTAATTTACTTTTATTGGTGTCTCGGGCCCGTTTTTGTATTTGTGCTATTACGGTGTATTTTATTACTTGTCTGCCTTGAATGGCAACCATCACTCAACAGGAGATCTTGCTAATTCAGATTACTAGCTGAGCGAGGGAATTAAACCAAGTGCACTTTGATAACCAACCCTTGAAAGCGTTCCATAATTAAAATACCTTCTATCTACTTGTTTTCCTTATAATGATCTGCTTTAATGAAAAACCATATTCAATCTTATTAGGGCAGATAATGAAAACAGTTTTATAAATTCAGTGTATATACTTTGGAAGTTGACAAATGGAAGTCGCGGATCGACGCGGGAAGTGCTCTCCAGACGCAGCTTTTCCTTCATTACCTGAGATGAGACAAAGCAGGCGGGGTTGAGTCATTTCAGTTTTACAGCCGTCAAGGGATAATTAAGGAATTCTTGCAACGAAACCACGTTATTACTTACTGTTCACATTTTAACTTTATCATAATTATTAAGCGCAAGTTCAGCGCTGTATCAACTACAATCTAAGAACACTATTGAGAATGCAAAGGCGGTAGTACGCCCAATAAAAGCTCTGAAACTTTTGTGTTTGCTTTGCTTTGTAGTCTCGTTCGTTTTACTTTAGATCTTCATCAAACTGAGTCGCTCTAATAAAGCCCTACTTCAATTATGACATTTGCAGACGTAAGACCGTCTTCCTTGCAATATTATTAAATATTTGCTAACTGCCTTTTATTATCAAAAACTTCCATAGCAGTTTTATCTAACAACGTATAGCAAGGGAACGAAATAGCTGCCACGAATTGCAGTGAGACTAATTCAAATGTTTGTTATTTCCAGAACCTACCTCGTAGTACAAGTTGTAGTATGTACCATTCGTATTGTATTTAACCATTGTCATATGAAGCAATACCTTTTTACTTTTGTTGACTTACTATTAAACAAATAACATTGAACCTACTGTGGACTCCAACTGTAAGCCGTACATGAAGTTTGTTTAATTGGTGCTGTCAGTGGTGTTAGCATTATTATAACTAGCTCAGGGGAATAGTTTAGCTGCTTTATGTATATATTAATAAGTACATTCAAATGCGGAAACTAATTGTATAAATCTGTCATATGAGGTAATGCTTTGCTATCATTGTTGACTTGCCCACGCAAATAAAACTAAGCTCTGTGTAGATCTGAAGTTTCACCCATATATTAACTTTGTTTAATTATTGCTTTTAGTGACTCAGTTGGTTTCTGTTTATATTAATAAGTACATCGAAACCTAGACACAAAATGCATTAATGTGCGATATTGTTAACTTACGACATAACTAATAAAATTGAGCATTTTGTAGACCCAAAATTTAAAGTTTGCTTAATTGGGGCTTTAGCGGTTGCAGCATTATCGTAAGCAGTTCAAATCTCTTCGAGTTGGTTGATGTTTATATTATTAAATATATTCAAATGCGGAAACTGATTGTATATATCTACCATATGAGGTCATGCCTTGATATCATTGTTGACTTGCCCACGGAAAGAAGACTAAGCTCTGTGTCTGACTTAAAGTTTCACCCATACATTAGCTTTGTTTAATTAGTGCTTTTAGTGGCTCAGTGTGTTTCTGATTATATTAGCAAGTATCTAGGATATTGTTAACTTAGAACTTAACTAATAAAATAGAGCTTTTTGTAGGCATAAAGTTTAAAGTTTGCTTAATTGGAGCTTTTAACGGTTTTCGCATTATCATAAGCAACTCAAATCTCTTTGAGCTGTCTTATGTTTATATTATTAAATACATTGAAATGCGGAAACTGATTGTATATATCTATCGCATGAGACAAAGCTTTGCTATCATTGTTGGCTTGCCCACGCAAATAAAACTAAGCTCTGTATAGACCTAAAGTTTCACCCATACATTAACTTTGTTTAATTAGTGCTTTTAGTGACTCAGTTGGTTTCTGTTTATATTGATAAGTACATCGAAACCTAGATACAAAATGTATTAATGTGCGATATTGTTAACTTACAACGTAACTAATAAAATTGAGCATTTTGTAGACCCAAAATTTAAAGTTTGCTTAATTGGGGCTGTAACGGTTGTAGCATTATCGTAAGCAGTTCAAATCTCTTCGAGTTGGTTGATGTTTTATTATTAAATACATTCAAATGCGGCAACTGATTGTATATATCTATCATATGAGGTCATGCCTTGATATCATTGTTAACTTGCCCACGGAAATAAAACGAAGCTCTGTGTCTGACTTAAAGTTTCACCCATACATCAGCTTTGTTTAATTAGTGCTTTTAGTGACTCAGTTCGTTTCTGATTATATGAGCAAGTACATCGACATGCGGTTGCGAAATGCATTCATCTATGATATTGTTAACTTAGGACTTAACTAATAAAATTGAGCTTTTTGTAGGCCCAAAGTTTAAAGTTTGCTTAATTAGAGCTTTTAACGGTTTTAGCATTATTGTAACCAGCTCAACTCTCTTTGAGTTGGCTTATGTTTATATTATTAAGTATATTGAAATGCGGAAACTGATTGTATATATCTATCGCATGAGGCAATGCTTTGCTATCATTGTTGACTTGCCAACGCAAGTAAAAGTAAGCTCGGTGTAGACCTAAAGTTTCACCCATATATTAGCTTTGTTTAATTGGTGCTTTTAGTGACTCAGTTGGTTTCTGTTTATTAACAAGTACATGGAAACGTAGATACAAAATGCATTAATCTGCGATATTGTTAACGTACGACCTAAACTAATAAAATTGAGCTTTTACAGACCCAAAATCTTAGTTTGTTTAATTGTAGCTTTTAGCGGTTTTAGCGTTACCGTAAGCAGCTCAAATCTCTTTGAGTTGGTTACGTTTATATTATTAAATACATCAAAATGTTTAAGCTTCATCATTATTGCATGAATCCGTCATATGAGCTAATGCTTTGTTATCCTTGCCGACTTACCACTACGCCCATGAAATTGAGCTGTTTGTAGACCCTAATTTTCACCCATACATTTAATTGGTTTAGTTGGTGTTTTTAATGGGTTTATCACTATTGCAGGCAGCTCAAAAGGATATTTAGGCTATTGTTTGGATACGTTTACAAGTAGGTCAAAACACCGATATTACGTTCGTTCATACAAGATCCTGAGTTGCTTGACTGACGACGAAACATCTGAAATTAAGTTTACTGTGGCGCGAAAATTTAACCCATACATTAAGTTTGTTTAATTAGCGCTTTAAGTGGTTTTCGCATGATTGTGGGTGGTTCAAAGGGATAGTTCAATAGGTTTTTGTTTATATTAACAAGTACATCAAAACACGGATGCTAATTGCATTAATCGAACGGTTTGACCGATTGAACTAAAGTGTTTTCTCATAACAAGATCCTGAATTTGAAGCAGAACCCGTAGGTAATCTCGTATTCCATGTTATTCGGTTAGATAGAGCAATACAAACATTTCTCCCATTCAACAGACCATTTGGCAGTCGTCGAAATCGATAGATTGTCTCAGTCCAGATGTCCCATTGCTGTCGGTCCACAGAACACAATTTAGATGATTGGCTTTGGTTACCTCGACTTTAACAAGTCGCGTGCTCGATTTGGTGTCGCTCCACAACAGTTCACTCTCAGCTTTGTCGCTGTTCGCCCTTCATGTCTGCACGCGACTTGAAGAATTTATTTTATAATGGTACGCTTGGTACGATGACGCTTATGGAATGAAATTGTGGAGGGTTTTGTGAGTTATTATTTAGGTTAAAAGCGAGGTTAAAATAATAACATAATTTACGGAAATTTGGAGTTTTTCCTGCTGGTTGGTACTTTAATTCCCCCTCGTTTCCTAATAAAAGCCACCGTCGAAAAATTAAGACAATTGCGCAACGTGATCTTGCTTTCACTATTGTGCACGAAAGTTTACAACGGGCTCAACTTTTTATATAATAATAGCGTTTCGTAGAGTTGAACTTTAATAAACGTCCTTAAAATACAGACTCATAATTACGAAGCTCTGAGGTTTTCCTTTTAAGATTCCAAACGGGAAATTCTCAAACTTTCCCAAGTACGAAACATTGTACTCATCATAAATCTTGCTACTACGTAATTTATTTCAGTAAACTACGTATAAAGGTCATTCAGACATAACTTTTTGGTGTTATGCAGTGACACGTAAAATTATTATGTGCTTACTTAGCTACTTAGATGCCCTATTATATATCCAAATAAAAATGTGCTTTATATAATGCTACTAGTTTTGTGGTGGCAATTAAAACAGTCACTATCAAAGGAAATTCATATTTATGATAGTTATTTTTATTAACTTAAAAAATATGACTCGATATGCTTGCATAACGTCATATTTTTTAGGTAAATAATAAGGAAGTTCTTTGCTAAATTACATCTACAGAAAGGTTTTTCCAACTTTAATTTTTCCGGAAAACGTTGTAATGTTTAAGCCATGGCGGAACTTCAGCAATAGTTTACGAGACACCGAGGATAATATATCATATACGCAGTCAGAAAAATATAGATGAAGTTGAAATGGATAAAAATAGAACATATTTACCTTGATGTAACGATAATTTGATTTGAAATAGCAATTCACGTTCTTACCTTAAAGAAATACTCGACACCGAAAGGTAAAAGGGCTATGATTAAGAAAGAAACTCTAAAGAAATTATTTTAATAAAGTATTTATATGCTGGGATATTCATTTTCTAATTTTCTGGAGGAACCCTTATTTTCATATTGCGGAAACTCTGCAGTCCGGGAAACACTATTTGGAAAATGCTGCTGTAGAGGAATTGATAAAATTCCTTCATACTGAGGTTTCAGGGACACTTTGCGGAAAAATAGTCAAGAGCGCATAGGGAAGGGTTTTAATAAGTTCAATACATAAAAACTGAATATATAGTAAGATTTTTAGACCACAATACACAATCAGTGTGAACGTAACTGCTAATAATAACAATTATTTTGCTTTTTGATCCAATAGGATTTGATTTATGAGAGAATGTTTGTTTTCCGCAAATCGACGATCGAAACCGGTGTTGTATTGGTTTTACATGCAATAAATAGTATGGTTGGATATTTTTAAATAACGAAACCAGTGTAAAGTTTAGATTCATATAACCATATTTCTTTAAGAAAAGTCAGTTTTGCGTAAACCTCCGTAATATGCAGTATTGCACTTCTCGAAGTATACTTTAACGCCACTCAAAAATTGATTATTTTGCAACTGAAATCAACCCACCACATTTAAATAACTATTTGTGTATAGAGAAGTATTCTTAAATAGGTGTATTTAGCTATATATATAGAGGTGTTTGCATCTATAGATAAAGGAATGTATGAAACGAATCATTGATAGCAGGGAATATATTCAGAAGGTCGCCTACGATGGTTGACTTAAAGTAAGCTTTCAATCTGTACATTGTGGGAAAATTGCTTTTGTGCAGTGCGCTGGGAATGCAGGGTAGTTTTTAGATTGAACTGTCACTTTTACAAAGACAACTAAAATGGCAATATGACTGTATTTCATAACGTCATAGTTGTTGCTTTCTTTTTGTTTCATTTGTAAATATTAGACATTTAATTTGCTATAAAGAGATTGTGATTAATCTAAACGTCCAATTCTCATGAAATGTTTCGGGAATACCTCGCTTACTTTTTCTGTTATTCGCTTACTAGGAAAGAATATAAGTTTAATATTGTTTTCCAACCAACATTTTCAATAGGGGCTCTCTATAAGGCATTCCTTTACATGCGTAGGTTTCCCTAAATGATAGGTATTTATTATTACCCGTCAAATAATCCTACAATATCCCACATAATTAATTGTGAAAAGCTATATTCGTATCGGGGGCTATACACGTGGATTATTTTTATTTTCCTATTTAGTTTTTCTTCCCGTTAGGGTTTTATTACTTAAGATATAGAAATTCCACTAAAAATCCTCCAATTAATTGAACGTCCATGGAATCCTATCATATAACTCCGTTGTATTTTCACAACGTCTGATATTTAGGACGAATACACTTCTCTGCCCTCCTTTCTGCTGAACCAACTTGTTCGGATTTATTCCTGTGGCATTACCCATCTTTTCGTCTTAGTTTGCTTGTACTTCCGAAAATCGTTTCGCTAAATTGCCTAAGGGTGCAATATGTTCAGGGGCAGTTACCCCATTGCCCCTAGATAGATATTTATTCTAGTCGAAATATAGTGGCTAATACGGGAACAAGGTTCAACAAAAGTTACAATAAACGCCGTACACGCGAGGAAGTGAAAAAAAGGCGGATGTTACTGTTTTCTCGCATAGTTTCGTAATCACATCTTCCGTTTATTGCTTTTAGTAAGAGCGGGTATATACATACATTTTAATGTTTTCCAGACGGACAAGCCTTAAATATAAATCAAATAAACTTATACACAGATGCGTCTTTGATTAATTCCGTTTTTTATATAGTGGATTGTTTGGTGTATGGCTTCTTTTTTGGTAAATTGGAGTTGTGGTGGTAATATGTGCATGTGCTCTAATTGTGGCAAACCATATTTAACCATAAGATTGTTATAAATGTTAGACCAGAAACACAAAACTTTATTTAGAGCATTATAACCTTATAATTATTTAGTAGTTCCTACATTAAATGCTGATTTACTGTAGAAACTAAATTTGACAACCGACACATAACTATGACATAGGTTATACTGTTCTGAATTAAGTTAAGCCAGTTGTTTTCTTCTCATATCCAACCCATATAATTAAATTTAAGCATCATATCAAACTAATAAGATTCTATCTGCTTAAAAGTCGTGACCTAAAAGTTTACTTTTAAGTTATAAATTATTTCCGAATGACTATATCCGTCATGTTTTAAAGGGTGGCTAACTAACAAACTCGGGGATTCTGGTTAGAAACGTGTTTAATTTTCTGGATAAATTTCTAATCCCCGTGGAGCAATAATGTCACTTTGTTTCTTAGTCGTACTCTTTATACAAGCTTACGAGTCACGAAACACCGGATTTATCTCCACAAATCTTTTAGGTACATTAAACGTTCCCTTAGGAAAATGCCACCAAGATTACATAATCGTCATAATTACACAGTGCAATGATTATTAAGATCGTGCAGACAATTCGAAACTCCAATCTATAATTTGTAAACCATATTTGAAATAGGATAATGCATACGATACATAGCCGGATGTTGGCGGAAATTCCAACCTCAGAACGTAAGGCAGGAAACACAATTGATCCAACAAACAGCAGGCCAACGGGTTACCGGTCCGAAGCGGTAATCCACGGTCTACGTTCGTGATTGGAACATATAAATGTCGGATCCTTTCGTTCACCCCATGCATCGGTCAACGTTACACCATCTTTTCTTTAATCCCGCGGATCAGAAAAGTGCTATTTTTAGCTATTATCCTCTCTTTTTCCTTTTAGCATTCCACTATGGAAAGCAAATACTATTTTTTCTTTGCCTTTATTACACCAATGTTGAAAACGTCTCTCCGAAAATTACGTCATTTTATTTACATTCCTTTTCTTCGATATTCTTTGCTACTTTACTACCCAGCATTTTTTTCTAACAAACGTTTGTGTGAGGTGCTGAAGTTTTTGCCGGTCCTAAACCTTACCCTTTTTTATGCAATGCGAATAAAAGGCCCCTGAGTAAACTTCACAGTTTCGTGAAAACATTCAGCAATAAATTTCCAACATATTTTAATTAAAAAAAAATAGATTTTCATATCGATACTTCCAGTAGTCGTTTTAGCATAATACTTCGAAAGGTCTTTTCTTGGCATTTTAACACACAACCTTCCATTTCAATTCAATGAACGTAAGATTTTTCCGATCAGCACGAGAAATAATTATGCAATGTAACTGAAAACAAAAAATGCAAGCTCCACTATCATGTAATACAGCCATAATGATATCCTAGTAAGTAAAAGAGCAAATTGTGCGTATCTGGAAAACCGTTTCAAAAACATTTGAATGTAGTAGAAAGGAAAAATTACATCGGTCCTGACAGAATGACCCATTATCGACTAATATCATCAGCATCAATGTTCTATTTCACATGCCTTTATTTTGCAGGAATAATGCATGCAACGCGATGCAATTAGGGATCGACTGATGGTTGTGCTGTCACATTCTAATTTAAAATTTTGTTAACAGCGTTAAGTGAAAAGCTGGCCATCGACGACGAATTAATACACATCATTGGCATGTACGAGTTAGTATGTATTTTAATTACTATTATTTTAAATATGTTAGAATCTAGATTAGATTTTCTTAGTATATCAAAATATCTAGCTCATATGCTGTAGGAACAAAAACAATATGCGTTCTTGTAAAATATGATCTAAAAGCAATGTAATATTATTGTATATTTTTGGTTTAAATATACATAATACATCAAACTAATTTCATAATTATTTATTAGTAGAAGCAACGATTTAAAAATAAATTAAAGTGGTGCTTCATGTAGACTTCTTATACATTCACACTACCCCGCCCCCCTCCGAAACCGGGTTTGCATTACTTCAGGGGGGTGCCGGCGTCCCTTACATACCAGCCATTTATGCAACATACAACATGCACCCTAAACTTAAATAAGAGGAATACTGACTGACAGCGCTTGTTCGCACTGCCCCATCGAGGTCCCTTGCTTCGTGTAGACTAGATAGAATAAAAGAAAACTGTCTTTTGAACATTTTTTTGTTTTTTTTTCATGTCTCGAATATATACGTCAAATTAGCAATTAGATCTGAAACAACCTCAATGTCTTCGTTAAAATAATCGAGTTTATGAATACACTAGTCCCTATTAGATTCCTTCATGTTCTACTAGAGTATTTATGCATTGTGTATTAATATTTTTTAATTAAATGACATTTAAATATGTGACTGTCTTTCTATAAACGACATTCCCTTTACCTAAAACTCTGTATATATTTCAAAAGAGAGAGAGAGATGCTTGGTTGAAATATAGGGTGGGCCAATGAAAACCAAACATACCCTATTTTTCATATTTGTAGTTATTTTAAATAATCGCTGGGAACCATCAATTTTTGTTAGGAGAGGGAAGCTTTTCGCGTTTATTTTCAACATTGTCACTTCAACCTCATAGAGGTGTTGAGCTTCACCCATAAAATTTTCAATGGCAAAGGGAATCGAGTGATACATCATTTTAAAGGGCATTGAATTCTCGTTTTAACGCTTCCTAGTTTTCGTGAAAATGCCTTCTAAATATAGCAACCCGCCAATAAACATATATTTCATGATTTTTCACTTTTATGATGATTTACACCAATAATGTTTCACTGATTAAGAAATGTACCTTAACTTTGACTTTATTAAATATTCGAAATGTTGACCTTCACCATCCATACAGTAGAACAGGTTTTGTGAAAACAGTGTCGGACATTCTGAAGCATTTCTGGGGTAATTTGCCGGTATTCGTTGTTGATCCGTTGACGCAATTCTTTTAGGGATTCTCGCTGAGTATCATAAATTTTACTTTTTATGTGACCCCACAGAAAGAAGTCTAAAGGGCTTAAATCTGGTGACCTCGCAAGCCACTCCGCTGCTCATCTTCAGCCAATCCATCTATCAGGAAGTGTTTCGCCTAGATACTGACGAACAGCAAAGCCATAGTGAGGTTGAAACGTCAACTCATTCACACTGTAACTGTCAGTTTGTTCTATAATTTTAGTTATTGCTTACATGATCTCGTATTAAATCCAAATACATTTCTTCTGTTTAGATTTCCTAGTAGAAAAAAAAAGGACCAACAATGCGATTGCCATAAATTCCAGGCCACACGTTCACTTTTTGAGGGTTTTGTGTGGAAACTTCATGGAATATGTGTGGGTTTTCAACAATCCCCTTCACAAAAAAGGAACAGTAATCCGAAAAACAAATGTTAAAAAGCAAATTTGGGTTATTAATTATCCGTTCACTCATACCCTCGCAAAAATTCAAACGTCTATCAAAGTCATCTTCGTTTAATTCTTGGACAAGGTGGGTTTTATACGGATAGAATTTATGGGATTTTAAAATTTTTCGAATGCTAGCACGGGATATGCCACCAATTGTTGTCAACTTGCGGGTACCCAAAGTAGGATTGAGATGGGCGTGACCCAAAAGTGCAACTTCCATAGCTTCATTTCCCACTGTTCGATTTTCAGCTTCTACGATTCACTTTCGATTTGCCACCGTTCCCGTCTCCCGAAATTTGGTTACTAACTCAAGAACGTACTTTCGATTAACCTGCTTATTAGGATTTTGTTCATTAAATAAGTCGGCTATAATAATAATTAATAAATTTCAATTATTAATACCCTTTTCGCAGTAGAATAAACCATTCTGTTACAAAAATAAACATTAACAACAATAAAAATAATCCAAAACACAACTTTTTGGCGGGTTAATATCTTTAAAAGGCATTTTCAAGAAAACTACCGATTCGAATTTGAAAAACTAGGAAGCGTTAAAACGAGAACTTAATGCCTTTAAAAGGATGTATCAGTTGTCTCCATATCCCATTGAAAATTTTAGGGCCGAAGCTCACCACCCCCCAGCTAGGAGGTTGAAGAGACAACGTTGAAAATGAACACAAAAAGTTTCCCCGGTCCGAGAGATTTTTTAAAAAATGATGATAAATATGAAAAATCAGGTCTGTTTCGTTTTCATTGTCGCACCCTGTATATGATTATTTAAAAGAAAGTTACATTTTGAAGTTGCCATAACTTCTTTAAAACTCAACAGATAGCAAATGATAACCACAGTTGTATTCGTAAACCAATGGGGTTTGTGCATCGATAGCTTTTTAAATTTTTTGGTTGTAATGGTAAGAAGTTAGTTGATAATCTATCAGAAGTCATTTTCTTCGTTATTGAATTTTTAAATCACTTATAATTTTTTGTGTTGCAAAATGGTTTATACTTTACAGAATCGGTCATATTTGGTGTTATTAGGAATGCAAAAGAAGTGTCAAGAAATGGTCTACCATAATTCAGAACAAAAAACAACTTTTAAGGGTGGGCACATGCAGTTTACAGTTGGCTGTGCTACTGATGAAAACAGTCTGGAAGGCGGAAAATAGCTAATGATGTGAATGTTGCTGAGACTTTAGAAATGGCCGAAAATATCAACTACGGAATATCTAGAGCTAAGTTAACAAAACGTCTCCAGGTGTGTTACATAACGGTTTGGCGAATCTTTATCACCCTTAGAATGTATCCGCATGAAATGCAAGTTTTATTTGCAATTGAAGAAACTGATAAACCAGTTCAATATGATTTCACTCATCGAGTCTTAGCAGAAATCCAAATAAACCCGCAGTAGTTAGATAACGTTTTATGGGCCGACAAAGAACATTTTCAACTGAATGGTAGTGTTAATACTTACAACTGTCAGATTTGGTGCAACTAGTATCCCTATAAGGCTATTCAGCAAGGACTACATGATTTGAAAGTTACCGTTTGGTGTGGATTTACATCCCGTTCCATTATAGGAACGTACTTATTTGAGGAGAATCAAACAACAATTACGGTTACTGGACAAATTATTTTGGTATGTTTCAGAATTTTGTTATGCCAAATTTACGCAGTCATGATATTCATAACATAACCTTCATGAAGGATGGTGCACCTCTCCATATTCGCATAATAAGTAGACATAAAGCTAACGCCTGGCCAAGGTGTTCTCCTGATCTGAATCCAGCAGATTGTTGGCGTTGGGGCTAGCTAAAGGAACGACTTTGTCTAAATATTCAACATAGAAAAAATATTGCTGCTGGCAGATTAACAAAATGGCCGACAGATTCAATATTTCAGCTAATTTCAATAAACTCCATTGCTTTAAGAATACAAATTGGATTTTTGTTTGTTTATCCGTTGATTTTTAAGAAGTTATTGAAAATTCAACATCTAACTTTGTTTTGAATAACCCTATATTTGTCAGTTTACTAACTTAAACAAACTGCCAACTATATTAATAGGCATCTCTGGTTAATG
The DNA here is from genome assembly GCA_014611495.1 of Limonius californicus. NCBI lineage: Eukaryota > Metazoa > Arthropoda > Insecta > Coleoptera > Elateridae > Limonius > Limonius californicus. Next base: position 1,324 of record JABXWE010057668.1, on the reverse strand, counting down.
AAACCGTCAAAAATTTAGATATCTCAGGATCTTGTAACATGTATGACTATCTTTGGCATGGTAGATTAGTACTCTCCCGTGAATCACTCGGTATTTTTCCATATCGCTATGTCACGCCAATATAAAAAGAAGTTGTTTTTATTTCAAAGTATATATTTATTCAATACAATCTTGAGAAGATGTGCATGCTGTTTATTAAATATCCCTTCTGAAAGTATCATACATAGACATACTGCACGAAATTGTTTGCTTAAAGGCGTTTAATATATTGAAACAGCAACAAATATTTAACCCTTCCAACAGTGATAATGATCAGCAACACGTCTGTAAATTCTTTCTGACTACTGAATTCGTGTAGCAGCACTTAAAAAGCATTAGGCAGTTTAATTGGGCGTCTTCGCCTGGATTTTAATATGCGGTTCGTAAGCTAAGGCTACGCTAGGAAACGAATAAACAATTTCTATTTAATTTTTCAGTCCGGTATAGCAGTGATATCTACAGTTATCAGTAGGTACCGGATATATCTACCTGTAAATGTCAAAGTTGCACGAATTTATGCACTATGATTTCCTGAAAAATGTATTCAAATGTGCTGTTAAAATATGTAAAATATGCCGTGAAAGTATTGCGAAGCAGAAAACCGAATTTAACAAGACGATTCACCTCACCTGAGAGAAATTAAGTTCACGTAATTTACGGATTCACTATTTGTAAGCTCTTATACCCGTACACCGTAACACGAAGTATAAAAAATTTAAATCCTGCAATTTTATACGCGATGGAAAGAAGCTTTTATGCAACATACAATGTTAACCAGGTTCATCAAGTATGCATATATGGTCCATTAATCTCTAAAGAGATCTCTCTTCGTGCTTGGTATGATGATATAGGTACATTTTTGTAAATTGCATTGTCAAATTAATACAGGAACAGGTTAAATATTAGGTTTTTAGATAATAATTTAATGTTATGAATTTTAAGTCCAGAGAATATGTACGAAAATGTTACCAATATGATCTACATCTAAAAAAAAATAATTAATATAGCTCTCAAGATTTCTATATACATTTTATTGATGGTATTTAAAAATTTAACTGTATTGAATATAGCCTAATGACATGCAGAATGCAAATAAACAGCAAGCCACATCTCTCTTGCATTTATTTATTATTTTTTGTCAAAATGTATATGTTTTCTTAGAAAGCGAATTGGAAGTGCTTAAAGGTAAACTGGTTTATGTCCAATGGCCTCACTAGGATAAAAGAGCATAAAAATATCATTAAAAACAATATGATTACTTTAGACCCTAATATCAATTTCAAAT